>PVKA01008009.1:0-74923 GCA_004027165.1 Ctenomys sociabilis
CGCGTGCCTGCTGAACTGCCTTCTCCTTAGGGTAGATCTCCGTTTTCTCATTTAAATGGGGATGAGGACTTAACTCCTTTAAGGAGTGGCTGGGACTAAGGTTGAAATCTGAGCCGGTACAACGCGTTAAGAACCGTTCCCAGCGAGAGCGTCTGGCCCCTGCCGGGGGCAGGAGCTCCCCTAATTCGTCCATCCAAGGTGCCTGTAATCAGGAAACAGCCAGCTAGAGTAATTAAATAAGAGCAAGAAATAAAAGGAATAAGGACTGCAAAAGAAGAAGTGAAATTATCATTATTTTTATGTGACCTAATATTCCATGTAGAGGACCCCAAATAGTTCACCAAGGGTCTTGTCAATTTAATTACCTGATTCAGCAACATAGCAGGATACAAAGTCAGCACCCAAAAATCAGTAGCATTTTTGTACACAAAGCAGGAACACACTGAGAGAGAAATTAGGGAAACCGTGCTTTTCACAGCAATATCCAAAAAATGAAATACTTGGAACCAGTCTTACAAAGGATGTAGAAGATTTATACAGTGATAATATGGTACTCTGTGCAAAGGTATTGAAGAAGATTTGAGAAAATGGAAAATATCCCATGCTGCTGGATAGGAAGAATCAATATTGTGAAAATGGCCTTACTTCCAAAATTGCTATACAAATTCAATACAATCCCAATTAAAATACCATTAGTATACCTCACAGAGCTAGAGAAAATTTCCTCAAACTTTTCGAACCAGAAGAGACCCAGAATATCAAAAGCAATCCTGAGAAACAAAGGAAAGGCAGGAGGTATCACAATCCCAGGCCTGAAATTATACTATGAAGATATTGTGATAAAATCAGCATGGTACTAGCACAGAGGCAGAACTGAGGGTCAGTGGAACAGATTAGCAGATGCAGATACAACTTAAAACACATTCAGCCACCTTATCTTTGAATAAGGGGCCAAACAGGCTCACTGGAAGAAAGATAGCCTCTTCAGTAAATTTGTGCTGGAAAAATTGGCTTTCCACATGCCAAAGCCTAAAACTAGACCCATGCCTATCACCATGCACAAAGGTACAGTAAAAATGTATCAGAGATTTAAATATTAATACAAAAACACTAAATCTTCTGTTTTAATAGGGAAATTTAGGTAGAAATCATAATGACATCAGGGTAGGTAGAGAGTTCAAGAACAAACTGCATAAGAAAGATTTCAAAGAATCAAGAACTGGGATTTCATCTTTCTGAAAAGTTTCTGCATGATAAAGAAAATCAACATAGTAAATAGAAAATCAGCAAACTGGGAAATAATTATAGCCAACTGTCCCTCAGACAAAGGTCTTCTATATACAATATTCAAAGAAATTTTAGAAATTCAGGCCCCCTAATTTCAAAGACTCAATCAAAAAATGGGCATCTGAGATGAATATACCCTTCTCAGAGAAAGAAACACAAATGGCAATGAAATATATGAAAAATGTTCAACATTATTGGCCATTTGAGAAATGCAAATTAATACAACACTGAGTTTCCATCTCACCCCAGAGAGAATGGCTAACATCAAGAAGTCATTCAATAACAAGTGCTGGAGAGGCTGTGGAGGAAACGAACCCTTTTGCACTGTTAGTGGTACAACCACTATGGGAATCAGTGTGGAGATTCCTTAAAAAACTAGGATTAAAGATCCTATTCAAGCCAGCTATTACCATCCTGGGTATTTTTCCAGAGCTGAAAACCTCATACCACGTGTGCACTAATGTTTATAACATTGCAATTTGTTATAGCTAAATCCTGGAAATATCACTGATGTCCATTAACTGAAGAATGGATAAGGAAGATGTAGTATTTTTACACAATGTATTATTATTCAGCTATAAAACAGAGTAAATCTGAGTCTTTTTTCAGTATATGGATGCAACTAGTGAACATACTCTTTTTTTTTTTTTTTTTTTTTTTGTGAACATACTCTTAAGTGAAATAAAGCAGACACACATGTGCAAACATCGTATTGTCTCCTTAGTAGGAGAACCTGAAAGAGAATAATGGAATCTCTTGAAGAGTACAATAGACACTAGGAAAAGGTAATGAACTTATTCAAAAGGAAAGAGTTACTGAGCTGAGCAGAAGGAGAGGAGAGTGAGTGGGGGTAACAAGGTATATCTATGTATGTAAGCAGAATGCTTTCAACATCTGTACCTCATACTTGTGCTGGTTTATGGAAACAAGCAGGTATGGCTTTAATTTGTTTTGTCTCCTTTTTTCAATTTTTTGTACCTTTTCTTTTCTCAATTTCTTATTCATTTCTTTCTTTTTATCTTTCTTCTTCTACTTTTATATGCATATGTCTGCTATTATGAATAACTAGTTGGAAGACAGTACTATGTATTACAACAAATACTCTGGAATTCATATAACTTTAAGTGAAAATGTGTATCACTTGTAAGTTTTTTCTACTTTAATTTTAATTTGTATTCTCTTTTAAAATTTAAAAAAGAAAGACAAAACAGAGATGGAAAAACTGTAATCAAGAAAATAGTCCAACTGTAATAGTATGAGATCATTAAGAATTAATAAAAAACCATTATTCTGATAGGGAAACAGGAAGTAGGACAACAGACCTAACATTTAGTAAATAAGCATATTTGTTATCAGTGATCAAAAAAAGGAAAAACAGTAGTAGCCACAAAGAAAGTACTCCCAAATCAGCATATGAACTCCCCTAAAATTCTAGGTTACTCCAGAACTTTGCCTCATTAGAAAATACTGCAGTGACCTTAAGCCCCATATAAGCAATGGCTGAAAGGCAGATATACCTAGTTTGAGATTTCAGCAGCTGCCCAGTGCAAGAAGAGTGTGAATTTAAAACTTAAATTCACATTAAATGATTTGGAGTTTCATGACTTACAAATTAATATCATATCTCTAGACTAAGAGATTATTCTTTACAGTTAATAATATAAAGAATATATTATATATACAGTATATATATATACTATATTATTAAACTATATATACTGGCTATTAATATAAACTGAATATTAACATTATATATTCAATCAGCAGAGATGGACTGTGGACCCCAAGAAAATGAACATAAGCATTCATTCTATGTACGCATAAGGGAGCAGTTCTGACAGGTATCAGCCATAGCTTAACAGAAACATGCCTGGCAAGAATGCAATACCCTCTAGTTCTTTGTATACCCCACTGAACATAGTCATGAAGATTGTACAAGATCATTGTCTCTGGCAGTTGTTGTTTAGCACAGTGAACAAACTTGGTCCTCTCCTGAGAAAGAAAATGTGATAGCATGTCCAGTGCACAGGATAAGATAAAAGTTTGTAACACATGAAGAAACAAAGATTAATTTATAATTAAGAGAAAAACCTATTAATATAAACAGACTCATACGTAACATAGATTTTGATATTGTAGATAAAATGTTGAAGAAATGTGACACATTTATTATATAATCTATGGGAAAAATATATCTCTGATTAACACTCTGAAGGTTGAGCTGCAAGTTTGACATCATATTGGGGGCCACAAAAGTGAGCACAAGGCCAGCCGGAACTCCATAGTCAGATTCTCTCTCAAAAAAACAAAAAAGTAAAATATGCATAACTGATTGAGTGATCACTATATCTATAACGAAGATATAAATGGGAAATATTGAACATAAAACATTCCTGAAATTACTGTTACTGAATGAAGTTACCTGAATGGTAACCACGGTAACCTGTGAAACACAGCCATCCTATCCAATATATATATGTAATGGTAGTCCCAGAAAAAGAGATAAAGAATATTAAGGATCATTTGAAAAACTATTGGCCAAGTCAGGGATGGTGGCACTGTAATTCCAGCACCCTGAAGGTTGAGGTAGGAGGATCACTGTCAAGTCATGCCTGGGCTAAAAGCGAGCCGAAGGCCACTTGTAATGAGGCCCTCTCTCAAAAAATGAAAATCAGCACCAAGCATTGGCCAAGATATTTGTAAATTACCAAAACTTATCACTTAACCCAAGACAATCAGCAAATTTCAAAGGAGATAAATTCAAAGGAAACACGCAAGTGTAGAAATCCAAATACTGACCACAGAAGATCAAGAAGAAATTATGAATGGAACTAGAATGAAATAAATAAATTGCAGTAAGAAGAACAATGATCAGCATAGTGACTGTGACATCCTCAAAAACAATGAGTACAAAAAGGAAATAGAGTGACAGTTTCAAAACTGAGAAATATCTATAAACTTAAAACTATGTGCAGAAGTGTATTTCAAAAACACTTGTGAAATGCACATATTTTAGATGAATGCATTTCACCCAAAGGATAAGCTATAGGAAACAATTGCTTTAATATCCTGGCAACAGACAAAGACTGGGCCCCAAGAAAATGATCATTTGCATTCACGCTGTGGTTGCACAAGACAGCAGCCTGACAAGTGACAGTTCTGAGCCAGAGCTTTGCAACAAAACACAAGTTGAGCATGGCTTTCTTGATGCTGGGGGTGGGGAGTGCCATACACTTGGGGAAGCATTTATGGGCTAGGGTGCTGCAGATAGTTGTTCTGTAAACAAATAGCCACAATATGCCAGAAATCTGAGTTCAACTGGGTGAGAAACAAAACTGAAGATGGGAATAAAAGTGAAACTCTCTTTGTCTGCCAATGGCACAACTGCTGATTTAGCAACTGGTAAGAAATCCACAGAGAAGCTGCACAATTTCATGAGTGACTTTGGACAGATGTTTGAATATGAAGTCAATGCGCTTCTATGCAATTGAATAGAATGCAAGTTTCTCTAAAATACTATTTGTGATAACATAAAATTAAACTTGCAGTACATTTACTGTCCAAGGTGATGAGGCTTCGTAGCCAGGTCTCCAGGGCAGGAAAGAGAAGCACATGAGAAGGCACCATGAGCACATCTGTGGGCAGGTTTGTCTCTTACCCTCGCTCTTTCTTTTCTTAGCAAGCCATCAGGATCCGGTCATGGAAGTTCATGCTAAGGTCCCTATGCAGCCCCAGCTTCCATTGGATCCACCCCCTAGTGCTGTAGTAGGACTGACTTCCCACCCAGCCAGTTCTTCAGAATGGTCATTGAATTTCAGGGTAGGAAATTTGGGGAACAGCTTCAAATCTAAACCCAAACAGAGAGCAGTACAGGGAACAGTATGAATCATTCCTGAAGGAAATAAAAGATGGTCTAACAAATGAAGAAAGATATCTTGCCCACGGATCAAAAGAATGCATATTTAAGACATTATTTGCCCCCAAATAATCTCTGGACTCAGAGGAACCTCAATGCAAATCATTGGTATTTTAAAACAAAAAATTGGCAAGTTGGTTCTAAAATTCATATGGAAATGCAAAGGGAATCTTGAAATAGAGTAATTTTGGATCCCGTGCACCACCTGATTTCAAGATGAAATAGGGGTCTCTAGTAATCATAAGAAAGGTCTAAAAATAGAACATTATAATACATAGTTGAAATTCAACAACTTTCTAAAGTCATTTTGCAGGAAAATCACATTAAATGTTGCAGAAAGGAGCACAAAACTCTATGTATATTTGTAAAATAAATGAGTCAATTTCCCTAATTTGCAATATTTGCTGAAATTGGATTGAGACAAATTCACATATTTTAAAACTATAAAATAAAACCTACCTAAGGAAGAATAAGTGAAAGGTAAATATTTTTCAGTCACGACACTGAATTTGAATCATAAAATTAAAACAATCAGAATTCATTAAAATTTTACAAAGTTATCTTTATAAAGTATCATTTAGAAAATAAAAAGATAATGCACAAACTTAGAGAAACATTTTCTATATGTCTATCTATCTCTCCGTCTGTCTGTCTATCTGCATCTCAATAAAATGACAGCCCCTCTTCAAGTCAGAAAAAGCTGGCAAATAGAAACATTTCAAAGTAGCACAAGTGTCTCCTAAGCATATGAATGTGTGCCCAACCTTATTAGTTGTTAAAAAATATAAAATATAACCGTAGTGAGTTCCTACTACATCCCTGCTAGAATGTAACACAGATTTTATCTATTACTGGTGATGTAAAATGGTACAAAATAGTACTGCCATGTGGGAAAAATATTGTCATTTTTATATAAAATGAAGCATAAATCTAACATGCAGCCCAACTATTCCATTCTTAATATTTATTCAGAATATCTTAAAGTTTATGTATCTATAAAGACATGTGCATAGGTATTTATAGTAGCTTCATCAGTGCAAACCAAGGGCTGGCCATAATATACTGAACAAGTGAGTGGATAAACACGTTATGATACATAGTCTGAGCTGAATAGAATTTTTAAACATATGAAATTATCTACTGATACATCCAGTAATGCATATGGATCTCAAAAGTGCTTAGCAAAAACAGCAGACACCAGTAAAAGTGTAGAGATGGTCTGGGAAGGATGGTGTAAACCTGTAATCCCAGGTTCATGAGAGGCTGAGGCAGGAATGTCACAAGTTCCAGGCCAGCCTGGGCAATTTAGAGAGATCTTGTCTCCAAATAGAAGCTAAGTGGGAGTACATCTGAGAGGCAGGCTGTTCGCCTAGCATCCATGGGGCCCTGGCTTGATCTTTAGTACCTCAGATCTAATCTATAGCAGCAGAAATTAAATCAGTCTGCATCAGGAGATAGCAAAGCTGGCTGAGGAAGTGGGGAGGACTTGGAAATTACCTGATGCCAGGGCAAAGTGACGACCCCAAATGTGGGACTTCCCAGGAGCTCACAAGATTACACGGAAGGAATGAGAGTGGCCACCGTGGAAGCCGCTGTGGGTCCTGAGTGGGCTCAGCAGTGTGTGCCATGTGTCTCAGATGCTGTGTGCAGTCCTTCTAGTGTGCTTCTGTCCTCTTTTCTCTTTGTTCCATTCAAGTTCACTCTGCAGACCTGGCTTTTCCTATACCCATTTACTCGGCATGTTTCAATTAAACATTTTGGCACTGCAGCTGGCTTGTCTTGTCCACTTCTTTATTTCAGGCAAGGGGAACTCAGAACACTTTTGACTAGAGAGAGCCATTTCTAAAGGAACCACCCAGTATGAAATCCTTGTCCTGGACGTAGGGGAAAGAATCAAAGTGACCAAGACATGGAACACTATTCTTATCATGACTGCATTTTTATAATCAATTTATACTTCTGTGCCATTGCTTTTTCCAAAAAAATACTAAAAATTAAATATTTAGGTATGTAGCTACATAAAATCTTTAAAATTTTACTGAAACAAATTAACAAAATAAATTTATATAATAAGCTCAGGTCTTGGTATAATAATAGTAAACAATATCAATTAAGCAATAGATTTGATTCAATGTTTGTTTTAATTTGCACAAAAGTATAGCATTTGAATATCTTCACCCTGTTCTGTGGTCTGCCTTAAAGTTAGAATGCATTGCTTAACCCAAATACTTGTTATAGCTGATCTGATGAGGTTGCGCTATGACTTTTCAAGGTTTGTTCTTTTTTCAAGATTTGCTTCATTAATACTTGTCTTTCTGAATTCCTACACACTTACAAAAACAGACTGTCAATTTTCTAAGAAACAAAAAATGTTAGAGTTTTAGTTGTGAGTTTGGTTTTAGAGTTTAGTCGGTGGCCTAAGTGCCTGCCTGGAAAGCTCAAGGTCCCAAGTTTGATCCTAGGTACTGCATGCTTTGCTGGTTGCAGAACCCTGAGCATGCTGTGCCAGCTCTGAAACCTGGAGTAGTGGTACACTCCTGTAATCTGAGCACTGGGGAGGCTGGGATAGGAGGGTCACTATGAGTTCAAATTGTGATGTAAGACCCTGTATCAAAACACAAACAAAAACAAAATCAGCGTGCTGTGCCTATAATTCCAGTACTTAGAAGGCTGAAAACATGAGAACACTATGAGTCCGATCTATGTAGTGATACCCTGAAGACACTATACTAAATACAATAAAAGCAAAAACATTGGTAGAACAGAAATGATTTCTTTCCAATAACAGTTGGGATTATTATAAATATTCACACACCAACAAAATGAATCTTAATGCCTATTTACATCATGAAAGACATTACAGTATACAAATAGATGGCAGATGCAAATGTAAAAATACCACAAAAAGAAAGGTTTTTTGGTCTTAAAATAGTAGAAAGTAAAAGAAAAAGGAAGCCGCTCAAACTAAAATAGTAATTGGGATACATGAAAGGGAAAAGGAAGGAATGGAAAAGAAAAAGTATATACAAAAGGTAGGTAAGATAGTTATTCTACTGACCTCTTTCATTGAAAAAAAGTTTGTGCTTATATTGTTTGAACAATTATCCATGTCTATGTCTAGTAATCTAAGCAGTTACTTTGAAGATAACAATACACAATATATTAACCATTGTTAATGTCCTATTAACTTATTTTGAAATTATGTATTCCTAGATTTTGCCTTTAAAACAAAAAGTGCAAGAGAATCGGACAATATTAAAATCAACAAAACTAGCCCTTCTTCTTCAAAAGAAGAATTAAAAATTTTGATAATATGAAGTACAGAATGCAATAAGATATTTGAGATACATCTAATGATGAATTGGTGCACAGAATATGCAAAATAATCCTGTAAAACAATCCATTGCAATGGAAAAGAAAAACATTTTTCCAATTGCCAGTGAATTTATGAAAGATTTTTTTAAATTCATTAGTCATAAGACTACGAAATAAACCTATAGTGCTTTACCATTGTAAGCCACTAAGCTACCTGAAAAGAAGAAAAAACAGAAGACATTGAGCTTGCATAATGCAGAACACCTGAGACCCCAGAGTAGCGATGCTGTGAGCTCAGAGGCATCTACAATTTGGAAAACTACCTGGCATTATCTACTAAAGCTGAACAGACATAAACCTTCTGGCCCAGCAATTTTACAACATCACGTATATTCAATAGACTTTTATCAGAACTATCCTACTACCATTATTGGAATTATGCTTAACTTCTCTATATGGGATTATACATTGAGATATATTGGAAAAATAGTAACCTGTGCATAGGGTGAGAAAGTGGAATTAAAAGGTGATACATGGTGTGGTTATAACTGGTAAGTCAAAGCTTCTGCAGTGTCAGATGTCAGTACAGTGGCTATACCGGGTGTTGGGGTAAAGAGATGGGGTGTTGGAAACACTCTTCTGGAACTTCATAGCATGAGTGAGAATTCATCACTGTTCAATTATAATTTGCATAATTTCTTATGTGTAAGATATTCTCTGGTTACAATTTTATAAAAGAAATATTAGAGGAAAATTGCAGTATTCACATCAAAATTCATTATTCTCAGTTTTGGCAACTCAGCTCAAATTCTTCAATAATAAAATAAGTTCCCATTGCATGTGCTCTAAATATACTTACAGTCCCAAATCCTGTATTGTTTTATGCACAAAGGCTACAAATTCTGGCACAGCATCAAGTTTGAATTTAAGCTGTTTAAAGTTAGAACAACTCATTATAATATTTTTAATAAAACAACTTTGAATATTCTGGCTTTGAGACTAATTGGAAGAGACTTTTATTTACCATTACATGTGAGAAAAGGGGAAGCTAATAAAATGAGCTGTTCTGCAGCCAGTGTTTTGCTTCCATTAATATTTCATAGGGTCAAGGGAAGGGGTAGTAGGAGTTTAAGTAAGATGCCAATTGTATTAGTCTGCTAGTGCTGTCTTTAAGAAATATTATAGCCTGGGTAATATTTGAATAGAAACAGAAATCTATTTTCTCGCAGGTCCACAGGCTGAGTCTGAGGCTGGGGTGTCAGCAGAGCTTGTTTCTTTGGAGGTCTCTGTCCTTGACTTGTAGACTGTCTGGCTCTGTCTGTGTCTACACAGCCATCTGAGGACTTGTGTCCTGGTTCCAATTTCCTCTTCATATAATGGGCTGTTGAGTTAGAGTGCAGGTGCCTGGCTCTGTGTATCACTAATTGTCTCGTTAAAGAACGTACTTGCAAATATACTCACATTTTGACATATTGGGGTGTAAGGATTCTACATGTGAATTTGAAGGACAAAATTTGGTCCATAATACCAACTGATTGGGAATGTGACAGTACTCTTTTTTTTAATATGCAAAAATTATTAGGTAAGTACTTTTGAATTTTCTGAGCATAGTGCCTGACTTTCCTAGGTACCGATTGTTTCTACACTTTCCTGCCTTGGCTGAAACCTAGGATATGAATGATCCAGCTCTCCCCCCATCGATGTCCCTTTCATAATTTATAATTCTGTTGCTAGGTATGGGCAAACCTTGTGAGGTGTTCCTAGTTCTTAAATAGGGACAGAATGTAGGAACTAGGCTAATACTCATCTGTAGTTCCCGTCACATGAAGATCCAGAGCAAAAGGAGGCAGCTTCTGTCCTAGAAAGTAACATTTTGTGCTCTCAGAAAAGGAGATGAGAATGAGGAAAAGACAAGAACAGCACAGTGAAAATGCTGACCCAATGTCTTGACAACAGAGCTGTCGATGAAGACTCGCAATTGCCCTGGCCCTGTATTTCTATTTCTTCTTTTTTCTTTAATTGTAAATTCTGAAGACTGACTACACATCATAGGGAATCAGAATTCACTGGGATACATCTCTAAGCCCCTAGATTTCTTATGGATAAAATGAGCATAATTTTTTCTTTGCCAACAGATTGGGATTAGATGGTGGGTTTCTGCAGTCAAAGGAATATTAATAAAATGATGATGTAATGTGTACTCTGAGCTTTTTCTATTTTCTACTTTACAAGTAAAGTGTTGGGAAGTGGAGGAGGGGAATTCTGTAGTTCTTACATAAGTATTAGAAAAGCCCCACGTCTTTACTGTGAATGAAAAGATAGCACTGCACTCACCTTGTTTTGCAGCCATAAGATTCTGCATGCAAGAAAGTGCCCCAACTAACTCTGCTTATAAATTGCTTGCAGTTCTGCTGTATGCTTATCTTTGTCCTAGTCTATTTCCCAAGGCTCGGGTGTCAATTTTAGTCTTGTCAGCACTGACAAGATGATTTAGGGAATTTTGTGACCTCTAGTCTTTTCCAATGTCATGAAACCAATAAAATGCTCCTGGATTTTCATTTCGTACCCTGATGTCAACAGACCTCATTCCACAAGATGCTGCTTCCAAGAGACTTAACCTCCAGGCTCAGTCTCTTGCGAATGAGTATATTTGTGTCCCCTTTGGGTTTAAAAATTGTTCTTAAAAATCCTAGCTGCCAGTACCGTAACAAGTTCCTTCCGAATCCCTTTGCAGCATTATTGTAATTCATTACATCTTTTGGCAAGGTGAGCTCCTAGTGGCCTTTCATTTTCCTGTCAGGTCTTTCATACATTAACTTTTCTTGTGACACCTCCTCTCACGGTGGGTCAAATAAAAGTCGTTGTGCCCTTCAAGAGTATCTCTACCACTTTACTGCAAGATGCACAGAAGGTCCACTACAAATGTCATAGCAGTCTGGATTTCTCTTGCTAGACAGAGTTCTACTGCTTCATTACTTCCAAATTTCTTTCCAACACCTTGTTCATATTCAACTGCATGCTGAAGGTTACAGTCAAGGCAAATACTTCAAACTTTATTTGGCTTCAATTCCATTCCATCTGATAAGGACTGACTGGATGACATTTTGGGTTTCCTAGGGACGACTTCTGTTCTTGCAGCCATTCACTCTGCCAATTACTGTATTAGATTTTGAACTGAAGGCAGACAGATTTCAAAAGAAGGAGTGGATTCTCTCATATGAAATTTTAAATAAAGTATCCAATACTATATCCTGTATTTCTGCTTTCAAAATTGGGAGCAGAAGTGAAAAGAAAAATGACATCTAAATAAAATCATGGCAAGAGTTGTCAGATGGTTTGTTCTGATTCATTGGTCACCAATAGGTCCCAGATTGTAGGCACTGGTTGAGAGTGGTAGATAAGTTGCCAGTGCTCATTCTGACAATATCTCTGTTATCATCTATGTCTTACTTTTGCTTTCCATAAAATTCCTCATGGTGATATTGATTGGATGAGTTGGCGCATCCCTAGCAAGTTTTTAACTGGGATTAATGATTGATCAGGTAAGCCATAATTAAACCTATTATTTTAGGCAGCACTTCTGGAATAGACATTAAGATAGAGACTCGGGTGATGACATGGCAGGGGCAGCTCTCACAGAGTGTGCACAGATGTGGATGATGTGATTGGGAATGGGGGGACTGGTCAGTGGAAGCAGGGGGCTGCATCTGAGACCTCAGTGGAGTCTGCAGGTTGAAGCGGGTTATCCTTCTGGAGCTGGCAAAGCTAGCCCTTCAGAGATGTCTACTGTTGAAGGAGTAGTGATTCTGGTCTTGAAGTCAGTTGTCAACAAGTCAGTTGTTGGCTTCTAGAACCCCCAGGAAAAGACACAACCTTGGCATTACTGTTTTCTTGATGCTAGAAAGAATTCCCAGGGAGGGAGACAGCTGGTTGTCACAGCAGCTTGGATGGAAGTGCTTTGTCTGGAAAATAATGATAGACAGAGAATTACCTGTTCCTTAGGGTAGTCCCTGTCATCAGGGAGCTAACTACTTACTCCTTGATTCAGCTTGTTCTTTCCTGGGATAGGGAGAGATACTACCACCCACACCACTAGTAGTGGTCTGGGGATGGTCACTGATGCCCCCCTATCATCCCCTCTTCTTTTCTGTTTTGTGTTCTACCTGTGGTCAGCCAGCACCTCTCAAATCCTGCTGAACGTGTGCACACATCTTCCTCTCTAATGGCGATGGCCCCAGGTCAGCAGGTCTTTCCCAGGCTACCGTTCTACCTTTCTCCATATACCATTAAATCTAAGCATAGAAGCACTATTCCATCAAGCCAGGTAGTGCAAATCGTGTATCCTTACCTACAAATCTTCAATGGTCAGTCAGTGACAGTTAACCTACCAGCTTGGTAATTCCTTTCCTTTACTAAAGGTCTTTTGCACAAAAGACTGAGTGGAGTTCTAGTTTCAGTTTCAGTGGGTGTCTTACCAGATTCCAGGTGATTTGCATCCAGATGCCAGGCATCTGTCCTTTAGGTACACAAAACCTAAAGTATTGCAAGGATTGGAAACACAGGGTCCTCAGGTAAATCAATAGAAAAAGTGAGCCCCCTTTTTATACACCAATTCCTGTAACTCATGCCTTCTGTCTACTGTGGACACTGCACTTAATTTATGGTAATTACTACATCCAGGATCACCATTCTATGTTCTCAGAGTATCATATCTAAACTGATTCCTGAACAGTGTTTTGAAGATGCTATTTCTCTGACCTCTCAAGTAACTTGTGTACAATAGGTGTGAACTTTACCATCCGTCTCTATCTCATGATCATTTGAACATGTCTAGCTCTCCTCTGCCATGGAATGTGGCCCTTGAGCAGTGCTGGTCTTTGTTGCTGTCAGTTTGAATTGCCCAGCAAAGGAGAATTTGGTGAGTGGGAGGCTGCTATTTCCTATTAGCCTACTGCATAAGAGTCCTGCTGCAACCATTCATGAGCCCAACATGGTACCTCTGGGGTGTCCAGAGATGGCAAATGCTCACTGTCAGCTAGTGAAGTTGTTGTCTGCCTTGCTGTCCTATGAACTTTTTGTGGTGGAGGTTTTCCATAGAAGTTAATGCATTATGGAATTAAAGAACTCCATGAGATTTGCCTACTCCAGTTTTTGCATCCCAGGAATTTTCCTCAGATTTTCCTGATCTCAGTGTTCTAATGTTTTTCTTTCAAGTCCCCTTACCAGCCAGTCACTGACCGTGACTTGAAACATACTGTCATGCGGGTCCATGTTACTATCCATGTCACAAAGTGAACTACCAGGAACACCAAGCAGTGTTCTGACAGATTGGGGAACTTTCCATTTTGTGGATTGGAAGACTTTTCCCACCATCTTTCAAGGACACAGTTGAGTGAGGTTAGTGTAGCCTCCTAGTGCACCAAGTTAAGCTATCCAAAAGTGAATTCTACTCATTTTTTATTTTTCTTGTGAGTAGTAGGAATCAAATTCAGGACCTTATGCTTTCAAAGCAGGTGCTGTGTCGCTGAGCTATATTTCCAGACCCCAAGTCTACTGTTGTGCTCCATATACTGGAAGAATGTAGAGAAGAGCTCCTGAAGCAGTGGAGTAGGACATGGATTATCTTCTCATGCACCTTGTCTATGTCTTCTGCCTTTGCGCAGACCAAATCCCAAAGAGACCACCTACATCTTCACATAGGTTGGTGGTGTGCTCCTCTTGTCTGGGAATTGGGGTTTTCACAGAGCTTCCTTGTGATGGACAGCTGTCCTGTCATGCTCAGATGGCCCAGCCTGAGGAGGACTTAGTCATATATCAGCAGAGCCCCTTTTTCTGCAGGTAGCGCTCTCTTCCTCCAGCACACTAAGGATCTACTGTGCTTCAACCACGGAGGCTTGCCAACAAACCTACACACAGTATTCTCCCACCATAGATACTTTCAGTATCCTTCCAGGCCATAAGTCCTCAGTGATAGAATGGCATGTACCCCATCATGAGCTTTGGCCTAATCCATTCTGGTCTGGGACCCACTCTAATTTGGCAGGCTTCTCCACGATCTATTCAATGATTCAAGACAATGTGCCTTAGTGCAGAAGTAGTCTGTACAGGAGTAGATGGACTCACTTCAGGTAGTTTCTCCAAGGCAGTGATGCCTTAGTACTCAATTTATTCTCCACATTGTAAGGGTTTATTTTATAATGTGATATGCATTTATTTTCAAGGTTAAAAACATTTGTGAACAAAGAATAGAAAACAAGTGGTATGTTTAGAGAAAGATGAAGACAGGCCAGATAAGCTGTCTCCATAAATGTTTCACTAATTGCCCCAATCTCAAAGGATGATCAACTCAAATAAATAAAATTACCAAGTTTCACAGCAGTGAAAGGGACTCACCCTTCGCTTACTGAAATGGTGACCATTGAGTGTGAAGACCCAAAGGTTCACAGCTGCAGTGCTGGCAGCGTGTGTGCTTTTTCTGAGTATCCAGCTTCCATTCTATCCATCACCTACCAGGCCTTGTTCTTGCTCTAATTTCTTCGACAAACTGGATAGCTGGGCACTCTTACATTGGCAAGTGAGCTCTTTTGGCTGGTAACAGGGCGGGCATTTATCTGGACATTTATTAAAATTTTACATAAGGGAAACTGCCTAATTAGACTATGATTCAGGCCAAAAGCCATAACAACAAATAAAAACAATAATGCAACTTCTGTTCCCACAAATAACAAGAAGCACTCCAACACAGATTATTCAAATACTCACAGTCATACGGCCTGATGAAGGAGCCAGAGCTCCTCCTCAGATTTGGAGAACTGGAGAGTGAAATGTGTTGGGAGAAAACATCATCGTGCAGGCTGGGTACCTGAGGAACCACCAACCAGGACAGGATTCTGGTGCATTTTTGCAAAGGATTCGCTTTTATCATCTGGGGCAAGGAGAAGTGATAAACGACTATATGTACATTTTACTATTTTGCTTTACATTACCTCTGAAGGTAAGATGGATTGTTAATAAATTGAGAAAATTAAGGTGGAATTTACACCCATGAAAAGGCACTCTTTGGTATATCATTCCATATACTTTGACAAATGTATCAATCAGGAAACTACCATCAAAATGAAGATGTAAATTGTTCCCATCAGCCCTCAGTTTTCTCCATGCCCATTGTTGTTTAATTCCACATCTGAATGAGAATTCATGACAGTGACTGATATCTTGTGCCCTATAAGTTTTCTGTTTTCAAAATGATGCATAAATAGAACCATGAAGTGTCACTCACCTTTGTTATTATTTATTTCATTCCTCTTATTTCTATTAAGTATTCTATTTTATGGATGTATCATGGCCATTGATCTCTTCACTATGTAAAAAATTTTTTTGATTTTTCCAGTGTGGGGCAATTATGAGTAAAGATAACCGTTTATTTATATACAAATGCCTGAGTGAAGATATACATTTATTTCATGTGGGAAAGTGAATGACATTGGAATTGTTGGGAGGTGTTTGTTTCTTTGAAAAGCTTTCAAACTGTTTGCTGAGGTCATTGGACAATTTTTGAATTGTTTTTGTAAATGTTTTATATTTATTGGTTTCGTGCAGGATCTCGCTACGCAGTTCAGACTCGTAGCGATCCTCATGTTTCACCCTCCCCAGTGTTGGAATTAGAGATGTGCACTATCACTCCTGGTTTTAGTTGCTGGTATATTGCACCTGGGATTCCAGGGCCTGGATGGCATGTGGTACTGGGAATTGAACCCAGGACCTTGCACTTGCCAGGCAGGGGCTTAGACCACTGAGCTATTTCCCCAGAGGTTTTTATGTATTCTGTGTAAAAATCCACTCTGAGAAAGAAGATTTGCAATTACTCCTTATCAGTTTGTGGTGTGTCGCTTCATAGTCTCACTGACAGGAGTTGCATGTTTTTCACAATAACAAGCTCTTCTTTTATGGAACAGGATTTTGGTGTCTTTCAGACAAATCCTTCCTCATTCCTATATTTTCAAATACATCATTCACTCTGCTTTCTTGTACTCTTTATATTTTTAGGTCTTATACATATTACCTAGATTAAAATAATGTTTGTATATTGTCAAGATATAGGTTAGATTTTATATTAGCTTGCTAATAAAAATATAATTATTTGCATTGTTGAAAAGTCTACACTATGTATATTTTGTCTATTGACTTGTCTTTGTACCATTGTAAAAAATCAATTGATGATTATGGGCTAGTGAACTATATTGGAATATTGCTGAATTCATGCACCTATAATATTTAATGACAATGGAATACCCTTCTCTGACAAATCTAAACAAAAAAAGGAGACACAAATGAAGGACAATTTTGTATCTGTATATTCAAAATAGTTAGGATAGATATACAGCTACTTTCTCTTAATTCAATGATTAGAAAGATTTGTTCTAATAGTGTTTGTGGGCAGGATATCATGTTTGAATCTTGTACTATGAGTAAGCATTAAGACAACAATATGCAATGTATTAATTATTGAAACTATCCTGCTAATCGATTTTGAAACTGTCTCATTTCTATTTCTTTCTCAATAAAATTATTAAATAAATCCATTGATGAAAAGTGTAGATTAATTGCTGGATTTATTTTGTTCCATTAATCTAATATCTATCATTTTAACAAAATCATGTATTTTGATTAAAAGAACATTATTATAATTTAAATAAAGATTATTTGAATAAACATTTGTAAACATAAATCAACACTTAAACATAAATAAAAATTTCCAACTCTTTTATTTTTAAAAGGATTTTGTCTATGTTAGTTATTTTTCTTTCCTTATCAGAATTAGAAATTCTATAATTTCTGGGCAAAATCCTGCTAGATGTATATTGAAATTATATTGAATCTAACATCATTTTGAGGAATATTTTTCTCTTAATGCTGATTCTTCTATTGATGAACATGGCACAATTCTCAATTTGTAACTATCTTTGTTTCTTTTCATCAGTTTTGTAGAGCATCCATGACAAAGAATTTTTAAAAATGTTTTAGATTCACACCTATTTCATTCATGTACAATCATGGATGATATTTAACATTTTTTAAGTTCTAATTTTCCATGGAAGTTGTGTGAAGGTGCTATGAAATTTTGTTGCTATTTATGGCGTTGGCCTGTGTTAGCTTAGGTGAAAGTTGACCTTGACCCCTGCATTTTTTGTAACCTCATCCATTAGTTCTAACACTGCACTACAGGTTCTTTGTGCTTCTTCGGTAGACAAGCATGAGACCCACAAACAGAGGAAGTTTTATTTCTTCTTTAGTATGATACATTTTTAATATTCACCAATTAAAGGAGGAAAGGCTTATTTTAATTCAGTTTGCAGAAGTTTCAGTCCACAGTTGGCTTTCTTTGAGGCAGGACTGCATGGCAGAGGGGATGCAGCCCATGGGGGGACAATCAGGAAGCAGTGCAACAACACAGAGTCCCCTTTCCCTGTTATCCCTTCCAGGCTGCAAGCCTATTTGGTTGTGCCTTCCACACCCCAAGTGGGCACTGCTGTTATCCTCACTCAGAACTGTGCCAAACCCATCAGTGCACTGACTTGGTCATCAAACACCTTCGATCCATATTCACACACCCTAGAGCCAACCATGGCCAGAAAAGTATTCCTCTGAAAAGACAAGGCCTTGAGTGGACGTGCATGTACAGGCAGTACCAGTACCAGATATGGATGCTGTACATGTATGAGTTTGCCTTGTTCTTGTTGTAAAGGAGAAAATAGCTTTTACAGTGTGACATACAGATTTTTATTTTCTTGTTTTTATAGATGTGTCTTTATAAATTGAGAAAATATATTTCTATTTTGAGTTTTATACATCTACTGATATGGTCACACTTCTCCTTTTCCTTCAGTCTGCTGAAAGGGTGAATTACATTTATTTCAAGATTTGGAAGCAGTCTTTCATTTCTGGAACATGTCTCACTTGTTCAAAATACATTAGAAGATTTACATATTACTAAATTTGGTTTATTAATTTAGAATCTAATTTTTGTGGTGTTTTTTGAAGTATTTTGCATTTGTTTTATGAAAGTTAATGACTTCTTGTTTTGAAATACTTTTGTCTAGTTTTAATATCAGGGTAACTCTGGATTCATAATAAGATAGTAAAATAGATCATGTTTCCCGTTTTGTAGAAGAGTTTCTGTTACTTAAAACAAGTTTTAAAAATTGGTGTTATTTTGTCAGTGAAACCATCTGGACAAGGAATTTTCTCACTGAGAAATGTTACAGTATATATTCAATGACTTTGCTAGATAAAACACTATTTAACTATCCATCTTTCTTTAATGAGCACCAATTCTTTATGTCTTTGAAGGAAGTAGTCTAATAATTCTAGTTGTCAAAAGTATAGACATAAAATTGTCCTTAAGATCTCCTAATTACCCTCTGAATGTCTGTGGCCGTCTGCTGAGGAGTTTCGTTATCCTATTAGTCTATGAAAAAGAGTTAGCTTCTTGACTTTATAAATGAGTCCTGTTCTTCTGTTTTCCATTTCTATTCTTATATTCACAATATTTTCTTTCTGTCTGCTCTGATATTTATTCCTTCCTCTAATTTGAGTTTCTTACCATGAAAGTCTCAATCCTTGAGGTCCTTTTTCTTTTTATTAGTTTAGATTTCATTTTCTGAGCAACTTTACAGCAAAATGGAGCAGGAGACAGAGGTATCCCATGTGCCCCCTGCACCTCCCATGTACAAGGTGTCTGTGCCCTTCCCAGGGTAGGGCATTTGTTGCAGCTGATGAAACATCACTGACACATCACTGTCACCCAAGCTCATTGTTTGCACTGGGATTTACTCTTGCCAGTGCACATTCCATGGATTTGGATAAATGTACAATGATGTAAGTACCAGTGCAGTGCCATGCACAGTAGTTACACTTCCCTGAAGCCCTCCCTGTTGTGCCTATGATACTTCCACAGCATCCTTCCTTGTGTCATCTGAACAGACAGAATATTCTAAGGTTGAGCTCACATGGTGTGCTGCCTTTCCAGGTGCCTTTTGCCTAGTAATAGTCGTTTTGCTTTCCTTCATGTGTTCTCATGGCCTGCCAAACTTTTGGCACTAGGGATTGGTTTCTTGGAGGAAAAGTTTTCCATGGGTGGGGTAAAGTTGGGTATGGGAATGCTTTTAGGGTGATTCAAGCATGTTACATTCATTGGACACTTCTATTCTACATTAGTACACTAGAATCCCATTAGCAGCATGAAATCTAGATACACTCTCTGTGCAGCTGGTGTGGGGTTTTGCCCTATGAGAACATTATTCATTTATTTTTTAAATTGTTCTAATCTCCATTTCATTTTTAATACTCCAATATTTCTGTTTTTTTTTTTGTGTGTGTGTGTGTGTGTCTTCTGGTCTTTAATGTTTTCGTCTTTCTGGCGGCTATAGATTTATTTGTTCTTTTTTAATTCCTCAAGAGATGATGTTGGGTTGTTGGAGCCCTTCCTCATTTTCCCGATGCAGATGCCTGTAGGTTGAAGCCTAAGAGATTCAGTAGCAACGGCTCCCCTGTCAGTGGAGACCTTTTCTGTTTGAATGCCAACTGACTTGGTGTATGGTGACATCAAGGCTCTCACAGGGTCATTAATAGCCCAACAGATGAAGAAGAAGGAGCCTAGATACTGGGAATTAGGAAGGCCTTGCTTAGATGGGAAGGAAAACAAGGAAAGGGAGAGAAGTGAGAGAAAAGTAGCTTAAAAGAGAAAATGTAAGGAAAACATAGAAACAGTAATTTTATAAATGAAGAAGGAAAAAGAGTTTCAAGGGAAGGAAGGAAAATGGGGGAAAGAAAAGATTTAAGGTTTCTATGTATGGACACAAGTTCCGCATGATGAACATAACCTCTCTGTATGGGACACACACACACACTAATGTAAAAGGTAATAAAGACAAAGAATTGTGATCTTGTAGACAATTCAGCTTTTATTTGTCGTTAGGAGAACAATCCTACCAGCTTGCTACCTCATGTAGAACTTCAAAGCTATTATTGTTATTTTTAACAACTTTATAATGAATCAAACATCACATAATTATCCCCACTTATAGTAATAGGTTTATTTTGAGAATCTTGAAAAAATCATCTCTCCAACACCATTATCTAATTTTGCACAATTTTCCCACTTTCAGAAGACACTTGGGATCCTGCAGCATTTCCTCCCAGATGCTCTTGTAGCCCTACATTACCGTAAACTGCCTTCTATCTCTAGAGATTTGTCTATACAAGATATTTTATACACATGATATTGAACAGCGTGTGGCATTACATATCTGGCTTTCATTTCTTAGCTTGTTTTAAAGCTATGTTTATGTCGGCCAGTGAGTGAGAGCTCTAGGCCCACCAGGCTAGAGAGACAGTTCCCAGCAGTCCCAGGTCCCACCTCATGGACCCAGGCACAGTGCAGCTCTGCCAGTGAGTGAGAGCTCCAGGCCCGCTGCGCCAGACACATTTCCCAGAGATCCCAGGTTCGACCCCGCGACCCCGGGCCTAGCACAGCTTGGCTGACCAGGTACAGCCTACCAGCTGAATAAGAATATCCACTATCCTTTTGAGAACCCAGAAGACCCACCAAAGCCCAAGCCTGCCCACATAGACAGCGACCTGCCTGAGACACTAGGGCCTACTCCGGCAACTTTCCAGATCCTCACCTCAAAGCCAGCCAAGATAGTGGGAATTTTCACTACTCACTCTGCATCCCAGTTTGGTTGCTGCTCACCTGACCAGGGAACCAACAAAGGGGAACCACAGGAGCTGCAGCAAAAAGGAACTGAACACAACAGCTCAATCCAGGCAAGCCATAACTGGATAACCTCAAACTTAATAGACTGGCACCTGAATCTCATTACTCTCTAAGGTTATAGCTGCACCAAAGCTCTACTCCAAAGGACAGAAGTCAGTGCTATATAAAATGACAAAGATAAGGAGAAAAATGCAATCTCAGGCCTAGAGTCCACCAGTAAGGGTAGAGGACACTAGCTCAGCTGAAATGAATGGAGCTAAACAGATAAGGAAGCAAAGCAGCAACAGCAGAAAGGTATAGAGGAACATAGATGAGAATTAATTCCTGAAATAAAAAAAGAAATATCTGAATACATAACATCTAAAATAAAGAATCAAATACAGAAACATCAAGGGGAAAACCAATGCTCACCCAAAACAAATGCAGAGAGCACTATTGCAGCTGAAATGTATGAATTAACAGCATCTGAAGCAAAGAAACAACAGCAGAAAGTTCATGAGGAACTCAAAGTAGAAATAATTTCTGAAATCAAAAAAGAATTCTTTGAAAGAAAAAGAATCCTTTGAAATCATAGTATCTGAAAAACAGAAACAAGTCTGGAAATATGGAGAGGAAACCCATCTTGGAAGAAACACTGCAGAAAAAGAATTAATAACTACCTCTAAAGAAGACATAGATAAAAAAAAATTGAGGAGATCAGAAATATGATGGATTCCTTGAATGAGCAATACAGAAAAGAAATAGAACGCATGAAACAGAGTCAAAGAGATATAGAAGAACTAAAATATCAATCACGAGTCTACAAAACTGTTTGACTGAAAGCAAAGACAGAGTTTCAGATCTTGAAGATGCTGGTGCAGCTAGTGAAAAGGTGAAAAAGAATCTCTTAAAAACAGTGAGAATGCAGGAAAAAATAATTCATCACCTAAGATGATGCCAGGCTGAACAATGTGAGATTAATTGGTATCAGTGAGAATGAAGGAGTCAATACAAGTGACATAAAAAGAATATGGGGAGAAATAATTGCAGAAAATATCCCAAATATGAGGAAACAATCCAACATTCTGGTCACCGAAGTATACAGAACACCAGATAATTTCAACCCCAGGAAAAACACACCGAGACATATAATAGTCAAGATCCCAGAAATGCAACACAAAAATAATATACTGAAAGCTGTTAGAGAGAAGAAAAACCTCACATTCAAAAGAAAACCCATCAGAATTACAGCCGAGTTCTCTACACAAACCTTGAAGGCAAGGAGAGCATGGACCAGAGTTCTTCCACTACTGTATGAAAACAAATTCCAGCCCAGACTATTATACCGTGCAAAACTCTCTTTCAAGTTTGATGGAGAAGTGAAATACTTCCACGACAAAGAACAACTAAATTTCATGATGACAAAGCCATCCCTACACAGGCTACTGAAGGATGTTCTAGAGAGAGACCACAATGACCGGAAATCCATGAATGAGAACGGAAGGAACCCACTAAACAGGGCACACAATTAATCACAGGATACAAAGAAGTAAACAACAGTAGGTAAATATCATGACAATCATAAGTCAGCACATTTCAATTATAACCATCAATGTAAACGGACTCAATTCTCTAATTAAGAGAAATAGACTGGCACAGTGGATTGGTAAACAAAATCCAGCAATATGCTGTATACAAGAAACACACTTAACTCAAAAGGACATTCATAGGCTCAAAGTCAAAGGATGGAAAACAATACTACATGCCCCAGCACCTCAGAAAAAAGAAGGAGTAGCAATTCTGTTCTCAACTTCAAACCAAAAAGGATCAAATGAGACAAAGAAGGCCACTATATATTGATCAAGGGAAAAATTAAAGAGCAAGAGGTAACATTCATAGATATCTATGCACCAAACACAGGAGCACCCAACTATGTAAGACAAATCTTAATGGACATGAAAAACCTATTATCTAAGACCACAATCTTAACAAGATGCCTTAACACCCCCTTATCTCAAAAAAGGTAGATCAACCAGACAAAAAATTAGCAAGAAAGTAGCAGAACTGAACCAGAGCTTGGAACAAATGGACCTGGTGGGTATATATAGTGTTCCACCTAACCACAGCAGAATACACTTTTAATTTTCAGCTGCACACGTGTATTTTCCAAAATAGACTACATACTACTTCAGAGGTCATGCGTAAGTATATGCAAGAAAACAGAAATTATCCTATGCATATTATCTCATCACAGTGCAATGAAACTGGAAATAAATGACAAAAGAAACCAGAAAAACCTGCTAAATTCATGGAAACTCAGCAACAACCTACTCAGCAATCAATGAGTCACAGATGAAATTAAACAAGAAATTCAACAATATCTAAAATTCATGAAAATTCTCAGTCTTAACCATCCAGCAGAAAAGTATAAAAATGAAGTATACATCGTGGGACCATAATATTTAGCTGAGCTGTAAATGGCTATGGTCAACAACTTCTTTGAATAACTCACTATTGTCAAATGCCGGACTATGTTGGATTGTGTTGTCAGTCCAAGCACCTAAGTTAGTTGAATGACAATTGAGTGCCCACCTTTGACAGGTGTAGACAAAGGAAGGGATATAGAAAGAAAAAATCATGATGTGTGTGTATAGACAGTACAGTTGGGATAGATAATGCTGTGCTTCTACATAATCCTATGAGAGGCAAGATTTGCACTGATGGTGGTTGGACAAGATATTATGTCGGCTTCTAGTACTATGGTCATCCACTAGGAAAATAATTATTGAATTGTTGATATAATTCAGGTATAAAAAATAAGATAAGGAAAGAGCTACACTCTTAATTTACTGATAAGAGACATCTGCTATAATAATGTCTGTAAGTATATCATGTACACACCTTGTACGATACCAAAACAGTATGAAAACAGTTTGCAATGTATTAATTTATCGAATCTGTCTTGATAAAGTGTCTTAAAACTGTCTGATTGATATTTGTACTTCAATAAAATAAAAAATAAATAAATAAAGTATATAGGATGTCAGCTCACTGTACTATTAGATAACTCTGTTAAAAAGTTTTAATTTTTATTAAAGTTTGCTTTCCATTTTCTGCTAATCCCAGAAAGATAAATGATGTGAATGAACACTCTATTTGGAGCAAGAACAAGTTTTCTTTAATTAATTGAAGTAAAATTGACTTAACAAAGTTAACTATTTTAAAGTGGGCAATTTAGTGGCATTTAGTACATTGACAACATTGTGCCACCATTTTATCACTCAACATTTTCCAATCCCATGTCCATTAAGCAATTGTTCTCATTTCTTCTTTCCCTTTACTGCTGGCACCCACCAATATGCTTTGTGTCTACATGTTACCTATTGTGAAAGTCTCATATAAATGAAATTAAACAATGTACAAAAATAAAAAATAAGAAAATAAAATTCATGAAAATTCAAGCACAACTTACCGGAATTTATGGGACGCGATGAAAACAGTTCTTAGAGGGAAAATCACAACTATGAACTCACACATTAGGAAAACAGAATGGGAACAAATTAGCACCCTAATGTTGCACCTCCGACATCTAGAAAAGGAAGAGCAAATGAAATCCAGAGCGCAAAAAAATCTTTAAGATTAGAGCAGAAATTAATTCAATTGAGATTAAGAAAACAGTTCAAAGAATCCACAAATCAAAAAGTTGGTTCTTTGAAAAACTAAACAAAGTTGATAAGCCTCTTGCCAACCTCATCAAATAGAATAAAGAAAAAATTCAAGTACATGCAATAAGGAATGAAAATGGAGAAATCACCACAGACCCAGTGGAAATTCAGAAGATTATTAATAGTTACTTTGAGAATCTTTACACTCACAGAATAGAAGACACAGAAGAAATGGCCAGATTCCTTGAAAGATACAAATTACCAAAACTGAACCAGGAAAATATAATAACTCTCAATAAGCCAATAACAGCCAACGAAATACAAAACGTGATAAAAAGCCAACTGACAAAGAAAAGTCCAGGTCCTGATGTACTCACAGCTGAATTCTACAAGAAATTTATAGAAGATGTAATCCCTTCACTCCTCAAACTCTTCAATAAAATTGAAAAGGAAGCAGTCCTCCGAAAATCATTTCTAGACACAAGTATTATACTGATTGAAAAATCAGGGGAAACACAACCAAAAAGGAGAAGTATAGGCCAATCTCCCTCATGAACATAGATACAAAAATACTCAAGAAGTTCTTAGCAAATATAATACAGAAAATCACCAAGAAGATCATATACCATGACCAGGTAGGATTCATCCCAGGGATGCAAGAGTGGTTCGATATTTGAAAATATACAAATGTAATACACTATATTAATGGACTGAAATCTAAAAACCATGTGATTACCTCAATTGATGCAGAGAAAGCTTTTGACAAAGTCCAACACTCATTTATGTTCAAAGTCCTACAGAAAATTGGAATAAATAGACTCTACCTTTAATTTGATAATCTATGACAACCCAAAAGCTAATATAATTCTAAATGGGGAAAAACTGAAATTTTTACTCTCAAATCACATAGAATCAAAGATGTCCTCTCTCACCTCTCCTATTCAATATAGTTTTGGAATCACTAGCAACAGCCATTAGAAAAGAGGGAGAAATAAAAGGAATAAGAATAGGTAAAGAAGACGATAAATTATCACTATTTGCAGATGACATGATACTTTACTTGGAAGATCCCAAAAATTCCACCAAGAAACTACTGGAATTGGTATGGAAGTTCAGTAGCATAGCAGGACACAAAGTCAATACTCAAAAGTCAATACCGCTCCTTTACACAGATAACAAGCACACTGAAAGGGAAACAATAGAAACAATACCTTTTACAATAGCACCGTGGAAAATGAAATACCTTGGAATTCACTTAACCAAGGAAGTCAAAGATCTTTTCATGGAAAATTACAACATCCTAAGAAAAGAGATTATAGAGCATTTCAGAAAATGGAAAGATATTCCATACTCCTGGATAGGAAGAGCCAACATCGTGAAGATGGCCATACTCCCAAAATTGCTGTACAGATTTAATGCAATCCGTATCAAACTGCCACCAACATACCTCCCAGAGATAGAGAAATCATTCCTAAAATTTATTTGGAACCAAAAGCAACCTAGAATAGCAAAGGCAATCTTGGCCAATAAAGACAAGGCAGGAGGCATCACAATTCCTGACTTGAAATTATACTACAAACCATTGTGATAAAATCGACATGGTATTGTCAACAAAATAGACCTGCAGATCAATGGAATAGATTAGAAGATGCAGAGGCATCTACGATCACACACAGCCATCTGATCTTTGACAAAGGGGCCAAACACGCTCACTCGAAGAAAGATAGCCTCTTTAACAAATGGTGCTGGAGAACCTGGCTTTCTGCATGCCAAAAAGTAAAACTTAACCCAGCTCCATCACCATGCACTAAGTTAAAGTCAAAATGGTTTAAAGATCTAAACACTAAAACAGAAACACTCAATCTCCTGGAAGAGAAAGTAGGAGGAAGTTTTGAAGACATAGGGGTAGGTAAGGAGTTCATGAACAAACACATATTTGCACAGGAAAAACTTGAAAGAATTGACAATTGGGATCAAGTCTTCTTGAGGAGTTTCTTCTCGTCAAACAAAATTGTCAACGAAGTGAAAAGACAACCCACAAATTTTGAAAAAATCCTAACTAATAAGCAATCAAACAAAGGTCTGCAGTCTAGAATATATGAAGTAGCAAGATATAACAGGACCCTCAAATTTAAAGACCCAATTCAGAAATGGGCATCTGAGATGAATACATTCTTCTCAGAGGACGAAATTACAAAAGCCAATAAATAGATGAAAAAAATGCTCCACATCACTATCCATCTGTGAAAGGCAAATAAAAACAACATTGAGATACCATCTCACTCCAGAAAGAATGGCTATCATAAGTAAATCAACCAACAACAAATTTTGGAGAGGTTGTGGGGAAAAGGGAACACTTCACTGCTGGTGGGAATGTAGACTGCTACAACCATTGTGGATATCAGTGTGGAGACTCCTCAAAAGAGTAGGCCTGGAAATCCCATTCAAGCCAGCTATCCCCCTACTGGAAATTTTCCCAAAGGATCTGAAAACACTGTATCATAGTGATATATGTGTACCTATGTTTATAGCAGTGCAATGTGTGATAGCAAAATCTTGGAAACAACCAAGATGTCTGTAACATGAGGAATGGTTGAAAAAGATGTGGTATTTCTATATAATGGAGTATTACTCAGCTGTTAAGAATGATAAACTTGAAGCATTTATATTGAAGTGAATGCCACTTGAACATATACTCGTAAGTGAAATAAACCAGACACACATGTGTAAATATTGTATAGTTGCCCTAGTACAGGTAGACAAAAGAAGAAATACAAATAGAAATGTACAACTAAAGACAACTGAGTCAGATAATTAAGGCAAACTAATCGGTATATGCTGCAGCGTACTAATCAGCTTTTTTTCTGGATGGTTAACAACCTAAATTCACAGATCAAAATTGGGGAAATAGAAGAGCTGCAAGGCCAGCCAACATTTTGGCCTTAGCCTTTCAAGGTCAGCAAAGACTCAGGACATAGGAAAACCTGTACTGCAACATCATGAAACTCAGCTGTGCCCAAAAATTTCTGATCAAGGAGATTATGGAGCCACAGATGAAAGAGATTGATGATGTGTAGTTTGTCTGGGGAGAGTCACATGGACAGAAGACTTTCTCTGAGGCTCTCATAGAGAGCAGACTGGTCAGGCATTAGCCGTGACTCATCCGCATGGATGACACAGACAATGGATCTACAGAGTAAGGTACAAAATTACAAGATAAACCTTGAGAGGACTCACTGACCTCATCAGAAACAAAAGCTACATCTTTTGGTGTATATATATCTTGATCTATCTTGGTCTTAACCATCCAGCAGAAAAGTATAAAAACGAAGTATATAATGTGGGGCCATAATAATAAGTTGAGCTGTAAATGACTATGGTTGACAACTTCTTCAGATAACTCATTATTATTGTGGAATGCTGCACTGAGTTGGATTTTGTCACCCAGTTCAGGCACCTGAATTGGTTTAATGACAGTGTAGTGCTCATCTTCGACAGGTCTATATATATAAAAAAAAGAGGGGTATACAAAGGAAGAATCATGATGTTTGTGTATAAACAGTACAGTTAGCATAAATATGCTGTGCTTCTGCATCATTCTATGAGAAGCAAGATTTTCACTAATAGTGGTTGGACAAGATATTAAGTTGGCTTCTAGTACTATGGACAAACACTAGGGAGATAATAAGGTAGAAAGTTTAGTTATTGAATAACTAAGCTATAAACTTAGCTATAAAAAATAAGGTAAGTATATAACTACACTCTCTTCATTCACTGATTAGAGGCATCTGCTATAATAATGCCTGTAAGTATAATATCATGTATACACCTTGTACGACACCAAAACATTATGAAATTTTGCAATTTTACAATTTATCGAATCTGTCCTGTTAATTTGTGTTGAAACTGTCTCATTGCTATTTGTTCTTCAATAAAAATCATAATAATAATAAAAAGAAATAAATCACACTAATGTAATGTGCAGCTCATTACGGGGGCCCAGGGCGAGTGGCTCCTGGCACTGTGCAAGTTCATGATGAGGAAGGAGCTTGCCCAGGGGTATAACACCTCTGTAGAAACTGCAACTCACTTTCAGGGCCCCCTTCTGTCCCTCTCTGACAGGCGCTTTCTTTCTCTCAATAAATTATTTCTCCCCTTAAAAACAATGAAAGTAAACCTATGTTTATATTTTAGCATGTATATAAATTTCACTACTGTGTGTACATGAATAAGCAAAATCTGTTGTATGGATATGCCTTTTTCATTGGTGATAATAATAGATAGATAGGCAGATAGATGATAGATAGATAGGTAGATAGATAGATAGATAGATAGGTAAAAAGATATGTAGACATAAATATGAAATTTTACAAGAAATGTTTGTGCTCAGATGTTTCTATGAACACATTATTTCATTTTCCTTCAGTATATGTTGAGGAGTAAAGTGTCTGGGAGATCGGACATGTGCATTTTTAATATTTTGAGGAAGTGCAAATATGGACACAAAGTTGCTTTACTATTTTTCATTTTTTAAATATATTTCAGGTATAAATAATTAACATCATTTTTTAAATTTTGGGCTTATAAATATCATTAGTCCACTGATCAATTAGTCTCAATAATCTGATGTAGGTGATTATTTATGTATGTGTGTGAAAGCCCACAGCCTGGTCTAGATATGTGACCACGGTGATCTGCACTAAAAGAGTAAGAGAAAATTTTGATGACTAAGTACATCATCTGAAATCAACTAAGAAGTGTTGAAAAATCAGAACTCCTATTATATGTGCGAAGGAGTAAAAGGAATCAAAGATTATTTTTTGGTAACTGGAATTAAACTCAGGACTTTGCACTTTCCAGGCAGGCATAAAATGAAGGATTTGTTTTAAATTAATACATACTCACAAATACACATATGTGAGGGTTAGACCCCTGCTACAACTTACACAATATATTAGGCACTTTGTTCACATAATGGTCATTTCATTTATCCTATAATTTCGTTGCTTATAAAATGTTGTTGTTGATAAATAAAATTGCATTGTTTCTAATTTCATTATTTCATTGTTTATGGCAATGAAACATTCCCTAAAACTTAAATCATGATTTTACTAAGCACAGTTCTAATACTGTATGAAGAAAAAAAAAATAGAATTCAGTCATTATCAATCTCCACCTCTGTTTGCAGAGGGCTGCTAACGTTGTTTGCTTATTGTTGATGTCAATGGAGCCTCTGCCAGCCCAACCTGCTGGATGCACCTGCAGGCACGTGCTGTGGCCCTGCTGTCTTCTCTTCAGGCCCTGTGGGCCAATCCCTGGTGGGTGAGACTCCTCTGCACTGAGGTAGAGCCCCTGTTTCATTGACCTTTGCCCCCGATGTTGTTGCTAACCCACTTCTGTGACTCACACCCAAATCTGCTCCACCACCTTGGCTTTTCTGTATGTTCTCTGTCTCTGGCAGGGGAGGTGATCAAGCCAGCCCAGTGGGTGGCTGCCTAGCTGCCTTCTTCAGGAAACTCACGCTATTCTTCGGGTGATCCAATGGTCTGGGTAATCACCCTGCCTTATCATTCATCTATGACTTCCTCCAAGGAGCCCACGGCCAGACAGGAGTGTGTTACTTTACCAACCTCTCTGCTCTTCATATTTTGCAAGTTGGCATAGGTCTTTTACATAATTTTCATTTGTCTTAAACATAACAGTGCCATTTAAAGTCATTCGGTCTTTTGCCTTTGTAACATCTGTTTCAGAAATCATTATAATTCTAGTTTCTTCATGGCATAAATTGCCTTATTTTGATTTCACCATTTTTGTGTCATTTCTTCTCCCTGTCAATCTAATTGAAACTATATTTAGAAGTAGCATCTTCAGAGTACCTTTGCTCATCTAGCTGCATAGCTCGAGAACATGTTTTTAGGTTCAGTTTCCACACAGATGGACCTTCCCCTGGTAAGATATGCTTGCCTCTCCGCTGTGCTCTGTCTATGCAGAAAATACAGATAGGTTTAATTCTTTAGTGTTTTCTAAACAAAATGGTGCAGCGCTTTCAATTTTCATTGATATTTGCTTTCCTACTCTTGATAATTTGACTAGAAATCATACAACAGCCTCAAATGCATTTGCAATTTGTATTCTGACTTTATATGGTTGACTTCAGAAACAGTTGACTGAAGGATAAAAAAAATAAAGAATCTTCAAGCCAGCTTTCTAGAAGCCCCAGAAAGTGGAGCAGAACAGGGAGCTAGTAAGCTGGAGCAACTGTCCCCAGCCTTGATACACTGATTTTGGCATCCCTTTTATGAACTTAAGGATACAGTAAACTCAAATGTCTATAATATTTTACAACCTGTGGTCTGTGTTGTGTTCCTAAAGATAACTACAAGGGACAGGGGAAAGAAAGTAGGGAATGACGTATATACTAATGAATATTTTTTTAACCATCAAAACCTTTAATTTTATTTCCTTCTGTGGCTATTTAATTCAATTTTTGTCTATGGTTGGCATATCATTGAAAAATTTATAAGGATTTATCATCTCTTTCAATATAGTGAAGCAGAAAAAGCAATTACTTTTATGAGTTCCAATACATTTTATTGTAGAGAATTGAAAGCCATTAGACTATCAGAGTTATTTTTATAGAAATAATTAGTAAAAGTACATTGGATGACATGCTTCATCTTCCTCTTGGCTCCTGGAATGCTCTCTTCACTCTTCATAGAGCTTTGACTTTAGTGTTTTCACCTTAAGTACCAAATCATGAAGAGAGATGCTTAATGAAAGACCCACTGTCAAAGCCTGCCTTGGGCTGGTGAAATAGCTGATCAGCTCTGAGGGACAAGCTGGGCCACACGGTGGAACCTGCCCAATCTGCCTCCAGGAGGCTTGCATTCCTACCATAGCATGTACCACAGTTCCCCATAATGTGCTTGTTCTCTTTGTTTGGTTGACTGTGGACTCTTGAGGTAATGCAATTTTATCATCAAATGGACAGTGTAACTCAGTCTTCAAGAATATGAGCCATAGATTAATTAAGCTCTAATTTTTCTTCTCATGCATCCTTATGTCTATAATAATAGTAAACCTACAAGAAGACTCTTCAGATTGTTATGAAAATTAAAAGGAACTTCTATATCCAGTTCTCACATTTACTATGCACTCGTTAAATACTAGCTACTAACCTTATTATTTGTATTGATCAGTTTTATCATTGCTGGAACAAAATCCCTGGAATATACAACTTTTTTAAATTTATTTTTTTCATAATTCTATTGAAGAACAAATAATAATGAGACAGTTTCAAATCAAATTATTAGAACAGATTCAATAATTAATACATTGTGTATTGTTTTCTTAGTGGTTATTTGTTGTACAAGGTTCAGACATGATATTCTACTTACAAATACTATTAGCGCAGATGCCTCTATTAATTGAATTAAGAGAATGTAGCTTTATACCTATCTTTTTTTAAAGCTGAATTATAATACAGTGTTAATAATTGATACTTTTTACATCATTATCTTCCTCGTGGTTATCCAAAGTACAAGAAGCAGACAGGGTATCCTGTCCAAACACTATTAGTACAAATCTTTCTTCTCATAGAATTATGCAAAAGCAGCTGCATATTTGTCTTAACTGTTATGTACATACAAATGCAAAATGGTCCTTCCTTTGTATCCCCTTTTTTGTTTAGTCTTGTCAGAGATGGGTTTTCTATTATCATTTATTACAGGTGAATTCAGTGAAACACTCCAACACAGTCCAGCATTCTACAATAGTAGTGAGTTATCCGAAGAAGTTGTTGACTTGAGCCATTTACAGCTCAGCATATTATTATGGTTTTATTTTATATAACTAGTTTTTATACTTTTCTGTTGGATGGTTAAGACTGAGATAAAGGAAGACAACAAACAAAAGATGTAACTTTTGTATCTAATGAGGTCAGCCAAGTCCCTTCAGGGTTTATCCAGTAACCCTGTACCGCAGTCTGTAGATCCTTTGTCAGTGTCAGCCATGTGGATGAGTCATGGCCATTGCTTGACCAATTTGCTCTCTGTGAAAGCCTGTGAGAAAGTTGAAATACACAACTTAAAGGAGGGAATTTTCTTTTTGGTTTATGGTTTCAGAAGCTTTAGACCATAGTGACTGGTTCCAAAGTAGAAGCATCTCAAAAAGAAGGATAAGGTGAAACACAGCTGCCCCCTTCATGGTGGGCCTCTTCAGTGGAGCAGGACTCTGAATGTATAGTACAGAAAACAGAGGAAAGGCAGGTTAGGATGTGTCTTAAGCACTAAACTCTGATATAAAAATATGATAGAACAATTCATGTATATATATATATATATATATATATATATATATATATATATTAACACATTGATACATTATTCTTAAAGAGAAGTTGAAGTTTCAGGGCCCATGAGATATGGATCCTGTCCTGTCAAATTTCCAAATTTTGACTCATTTATGAACCACCTGGGAATTTTACTAAAAACCAAATATTGATCAAATAGTTCTGGGGTAAGGCTTGAAATTCTATAAGTATCTAACAGGCAGATAGCAATGCTAAGGTTATCTCTGTTAATGAAGTATGGGTAACACATTCAAAAGCATTAAAGATAAAATCAAAGACAACACTGGACCTCCCCATTCTCCCCATGTTCTATCAGCAATACCATCAGTGACTCCCTTAAAATACGATGTTATTACTGATCCTTCATTTCCCTTGGATTACACATGGAAAGTGGAAATGCTATCAGGCTGTCATTTGGTCGTTTGGAGGGTGCTTATCCTGTTGTACCTGATTCAAGAAACACAATTTCCTCTTTCCATGTCACACCTTCTGGGGCTATAAGGGCATGCAGGGAGGGTTCTCTAATGCCCCACTGGGGGACAACCAAACCTGATCCTTCAATAATCAGAAGCCTCTTTTAAGGTCAAAAACACTACATTAAATGCAGGCAGAATGCATGGGATTTAACATGAGACAATACAAAGTATTCTAAATAGTAGCACTAACAGAAAGCTTAGAGATCCTTTAATCTCATTCTTTTTACTCACAGAGTGACATGTGATTTTCAGTGGTCATCATTGGATAAAGTAAAGGTAGCAAAGCTGGTTAGGATCAACACTGCCCCTCACACTGCTTCTTATCCACACTGTCTTGAAGAGAAAAGAAGATGTTTTGTGAAGGAAAATAATGTCCCCAAGGCCACACATGCAAGGCTGTTCAGAATGGGCAGCACGCACCATAGGTGCTCTTCTCCTGAGGTTTTTGAAGGGATGCCTAAGTAAAATTTTAAAAAGCAATGCAGGACTGAAGTTAGATTTCAAAGGCAGAATGAATCAGATGAATATTCAGCTTTCTAATAGGCGTCTTATTGAAAGGGACCTTCTTCATGTTCATTATGAAACCCTAAATGTCAATGGTATCCTTCAGGATATATATTGTCCCACTGAAGTAGCATCAGGATACAAATGCTTTATCTTTTTAAGAATGCCAGACTTGAGAACATATGTAAATCCTATATCATATTCACCACAAGACAAACAAAACCACCAGCATTATAATGTGGAACATTCCTAGCTTCTTCAGGCTCCTGTTCTCTCCTTCACTTTTGCAGACATAAGCATTTCCATTTAACATTTCTACTCATTTAATTCTATGTCCTGTTTGCATTCTCAGAGTATCTGGACCAATATAGAGAATGCTCCACTGAACACTGTGTCAAGAATATAAGAAAAAAATCATGGTCTGAATGAACACAGTACACTGAAAACACAAAGAATCTGATGAAGAATATCATATTACTATCTCTCTCTGCACCAGCCCAAACCGTCAGTCTTTGCTAAGCAGTCAGATGTCCCCATCCATTTGAATTCCAGAAGCAGTGGGAAATATGAGGCTCATCCCTGATCCAAAAGCCTTTTGGGTCTGGGATAGAGATTACCAACAGAAGTCTCAGCAAAAGGAGGGGAAGAGCTCTGAGGTGAGTCCAGCCTTTTATGGCTCAGTATAATGATATGGCTTTAATTTTTATACCTCACATTTATACTTTTCTGCTGGATTGTTAAGACAAAGACAAAGCAAGACCTACATAACAAAAAATGTGACTTTTGTATCTGACAAAGTCAGATGTACCCTGAAACCCTGTGTTGCTGTTTGTAGATCCTTTGTCAATGTCATCCATGTGGATGAGTCACAGCCGTTGCTTGACCAAATTGCTCTCTGTGAAAGCCTGAGACAATGCGATTGACATTGTGATTGACAGAGACTCTCCTTAGGCACATCCAAACCATCGATCACAGTTCTCTGTGGCCCCATTTCCTTGATCAAAAAAATTGGGACATCACTCAGTGATAGGATGTTACAGTACAGGTTCTCTTGTGTCCTCAGTCCTCATTGACCTTGAAGGTTTAGGGACAAAATGTTGGCTATCCTTGTAGCCTTCTTTTTCTCTAATTATTTGGTCTGAAAACTTAAGTTTTTAACCCTCCAGAAGAGAAGCTCAATGATATTATTACCCTAGAACATTGAGCTTAACATCACTGTCTTCTGAATATAAAATGCCTTAGACAAAACAAAACAGTTATTTGCCAACAAAAGGCTCAAGTCAACAACTTCTGACATTATCAGTTCTAAGGATAACCCACTATTAGTATGAACTACTGGGCTATATTGTATTATTTTGCTGAATCCATGCACCTACAATATTTGAATGACAATGGAATACTCATCTCTGACAAAACTAAACAAAGAAGGTGGATATCAATGAAGGACCATTTTGTATTATATATATATATATATATATATATATATATATATATATATATGGATACATATACAGCTACTTTCTCTACTTCAATGAGAAGATTTGTACTAATAGTGTTTAGACAAGATATCATGTCTTCATCTTGCACTATGAATAGACACTGCGAAGATAACAACATGCAATGTATTAATTATTGTAACTGTCCTACTAACCTGTTTTGAAACTCTCTCATTGTTATTTCTTTCTCAATAAAATTGATTTCTGAAAAAGAGTTGCCTTAAGCAAGAAGTGTAAAATTTATTGATGTCACATTAGTTGATAGTAAGAGCAATGACTAAGAATGAGAGAAGGACATCGCATCTGCAGAGGAGACTGTAGGTGGCACTCCCAGCCTCCTCAGCTCTTAAATGAGAAGGGAAACGATCTGCACAGCTCATGCTCCAAGCCCTGTAAACAAGGACTGCAGCTTGCCTCAGGTTGCAGCTGGGCCCACCTGTTTTCTGTAGCAGAGACCAGGGTAATACGAGATAGGCCGCTCAGCCTCAATGCAGTGGGGAGCTCATCTTTAGGGGACAAGCTGTGGTTCCAAAGTGCCCCTTCCCCAGCCCCACCCCCAGATCTTGACACTCATAGCCTTGGGGAATAGCTGTGGCAAGCTGTATGAAATCAGGCTCTACATGCTCATGGCAAGCCTCATAGTACTATCTAAGCATCAATGGGAACCTAGGGTGAAAAAGAGAAAGAACTTCATTTATGTTTGCATTTATTTTACACAAAAAGACTGCGTGGTTAGTTATGAGGACCTCAAGAAAACATCCTCATTGGTCTCATTTAAAACCATACCAGCTGGGCAGATAAATCATCATGTAAACTGCATCGCTGCTATCAGAATATTTTAAGGAAATTAGGAAAGATTAGATGTTTCTATTCATGAGTTCTTCTCATCTTGCACATGTGCAGACACACACACACACACACACACACATACACACACACATCCCAGTTCTGAATTTGCTATAATTAGTTTTGTTCTGTACAGAAAGCTTCATTTATTGGGGATGCCATTAAACAAGTGAAATACAAATTACGAGTGACATTGATATGATCATAATCATTCCTTGCTGCCTGCCAGAGATATTTTCTGAGAAGAACCTGCATTTCTACAGATGGCATGAAAAAAAAAAAATGAAGCCTGCAGAACACACCATTATTCCTGAGAGCCTCTCAGTTCATTAGTTGAAGCAGCCAAGTCTTCATGAGCCGCAACTGATCAGCAAATGGGAAATGAGCAAGAGTATAAATTCCCAGCAAACCAAATCATTAACATTTGCTGCCTGCATCCTGGAAACACAGTAAATCAAATGTGCCATCATTTATCAAGACAAAATATCATTCCTAATTGGGATTAATTTGCTGCTGTGGGATTGCTGACCTTTGCTGAAAGAAAATAAAACTGCTCGTTAGCTGTCTTCATTTAATTTTCCTTGAAGGAGGGGAAGGGGGAAAGGCAGCGTGGCTTGGGGGCGCGGGAGGAGGGTGATGTGGGGGGTATTCTGATCCTCGCAATAGCTACACATTCTGAAGTCAAGAAGTGATGAGAAAGTCTGCTGATGTACTATTGCCAATGTTGCTCCAGGATTATTGATATGCACCCTGGGGTAACCGTGCCTCTGGCTGTCATGGCATGTGATTTAGCACTGTTATAGGAAGGAATAATTAGAAAAATTACAGGAGTGAAATTATGTATGGCTTCCTTTATAAATACAAAAAAGACAAGTACAACTGCCACGGTGCACATTGGATTTATCTGTATGCACTCATATTAACATGGATCTAAAAGATAGATATGTCTGAGCCTTCTCCAGCAACTCTGCATCTGGCCGAGGTCCATGCAGAGCCACTGAGTCAGTAACTCTGAATGGCATCTTATACTTGTAGTAGCTGTTGGTGCTTTTTTGGGGGCAGATGAATATGTGTGCTCTGTAGCATGGTTTTTAGTGCCTGAATCAGGATTCTATAGACCCTGAAAAGCACAGAGACCCTGAACTTTTAAGTATGCAATCCAATCAACAAACACTGTCAATACTGACATTTTAGAACCATGCATTAAAAGATGATGAGTAGCTTCATGTTTGAGTTTTTGGCAATCTGTCTTAAATCTCAACTTGAATGGACTCCTTCTCTCCTCTCTGTCTGGGATCACCAAGAAAATTGAAGATGGGAGCAGATCTAGTTATGGGGTCCAGGATTTAAACTCGGAACATTGACACCTGCCTCTTGCATCTACGTTCTTCATATCATTGGTTCTTTGCATCTGTATGGCTCATCCCCAAGAGTCATGGGCAGGACCAGGTCACCAAGTGAGGTGTGGTGCCATGGGAGATTAGAGCCTCATAGTAACACAAACTGACACAATCCAATGTCAGGCAAGAGCTGGTAAACTGTCAAAATAAGCCCAAGAGCCTAAGTATGCATCTGGGAAATTCATAACACTCTACTAAAGACTGCTGTTTCCTTCTGTTTTATCTCGTTTGAGGCAGGATTTTGCTACACAGTGTAGGCTGGCCTCGGCTCTTTGCTATCTTCTGCCCTTTGCCAAGTGCCACTCTGCCTTGGAACCAGCTGAGTACGGACTGCAACCCTCACTAACTATGAGCTAAATAAATCTTTTTTTCCTTAATTTTGGGTGTCAGGTATTTGTCCCAGAAATGAGAGAGCAGTAATAGAGACAGCTGCTCATCCTGGAGGAACCCTCTCTCTTTGGTCAAACTGTTTTGGGAGTTGGCCAATCTCTGATCCGTAAGTGCTGTGTTTATTTTCCTTTCAAAATTAGCTAATATTTGCACAGATAGGTAGCATATTAATGTTTGCACTAAAGTGTTTTAAAGCAATTTTCTCTTAATTAGCAAAAACATTCTCTAATATTTTTGCACTGTGAATGTGCTCAGCAAATTTTTGTGCAACTTTTTTTTTTTTTTTTTTTTTTTTTTTTTAGAAAAAGTCATGTGAGGCAGCACATTGAAACTGGATGGGAAGAGGGAGGCAATGGTGAAAACCAGGCCAATTATCCTTATGTAAATGAGTTATAATTTTACTAAAGGCTAGAGTGTTCCATAACCCTGGATAACAGGAAGACTTTAGATAGCAGAAATGAGTTCTAGTGTTCTGCACCATGTTAAAGTGGGTGTCCTTTATGTTTTATGAAAAAGTAGAAAAGACAAGTTTCAAGATTCCCAGCCCATAAGTGCTTCCCTGGCTAGCACAGGGTTCTGAGTTCAATCCCTAAAACCGCAAAAAAAAAAAAAAAAAAAAAAAAAAAAAAAAAAAAAAAAAAAAAAAAAAAAAAAAAAAAAAAAATTCCCAACCCAAAGAAATAAAAAATGTATAGGGATAGGGAATTACAAATTGTCCTGATGTAATCACTACGCATTACACATATTATTGAATTATGATACTGTACTGTGTAAATATGTATAATCATGTCAATTAAAAAGTAAAACTAACAAATATATAAATAAAAAGTTCAAGATTTTTTCTGATTCTGAATTTTTTTCAGGCTCCTTGGCATAAGAATATAGCCCCGAGCCATATTTATCTTTGTTTTGTTTTAGCTTGGATTCTACCCTGACCCATACCTCCCCTCCAACCCAAAATGATTCAGTGTAAATAAAAAATGAAATGTCCAAATTCGATGACTCCTCCAGAGTCAGTATTTAGGTCAAGTACTCTAAATATACTCAGTTCCTAGAAGACTCAACAAGTCTTTTCGAGCCTACCTACTTTGTGATGGAAGGAAATAAAGACAGTCAGAAAGAAGTAATGGACAGAACACTGCATAGAAATTACTGTGGGTGAAAATCTTCAGGAGTCTCTTCAGTCACAGTTTAGCTGGTGGCACACTGATCTTGGGCCCCTTGGCCATCTCAGTGGTCTCTGTGTCTGACTCAGGATGTTTCCACTCCATTCAAACTTCAGATTCCAAAGAATCTCTTTGTCAATCCACGGTAGTCATTTTGTGATCATTAGTTCTACCATCATTGTGTAGTTCTGCTTTGCTATTTTTTTTTCCCCTGGGACAGGTCCATTGGATGTCTGTTTTTGTCTTTCCCATAGGTTTGTTTCCATTTAAAGCAAGATAGTGATGGCTCATTTTCCATCCTAATCTGTACTCAGGTGTATTGGATTGGTAACTGGTGGTCAACTTGTTACACTCAGTTGAACTGAATTAGCGTTGTGCTGGGTGCAGGAGGCCCACGTGAGGAGTGTTGCCAGCCACATAGGAGGCAGAACTGGAGAAGCTGCTGGGAGGCTGTTATGGAAGCTATTTGGAGGAGCAGTTGGACCTGTTGGAATCTGCTGTTTCTCTTGGGCTGTTCTGCTAGAGGATCTCGTCATGCTGGATTTCCTGGTGAGCTTGGTTGTTCTTGTCAGAGGACAAGCTTGGAACCTTGTCGTCACTGAGAATGGCTATGGTTCATTTTGTGGGAGGTCTGGTCCTCATCTTGAGCATCACTTCTTGGCTCTAGAGGGGCACTCAGCTTTCCTCCTTGCAGGAGGAGCTTGGGACCTCCTTGTTTCTGAGGGTGGCTGTGGTACTTTTGTGGGAAGCACTGGTTCACTTATTTATTTGTTTATTTTTGTATTTAGTACAGTACAGGGGATACAGGGTGTACAAGATCTATGTACTATGTAGATTGGACTCGTAGTGATCCTCTTGTTTTTCAACTTCCCAAGTGCTGAGATTACAGATGTGCACCACCACACCTAGTCTCAATCACGGTCTCAGCTCAGCCTGAGGGTGGACCAGCATGGCATGCGAAGGATTGAACCCTGGCCATTGCACTCTGCGGAAGCATGCACTTTAGTCTGCTGAGCTATCAGGCTGGCCCTGCACTGGTTCTTATCTTCAGCATTTCTTCTTGGATCAAGTGAAGATCCTTCAGCTTGGTGTAGACCTTCTAACTTCTACCACTGATTTTTGGCCCTTTCCAGAGAAGATCCATTAATCTGGCCTACATGAGACATTGTCCTGGGCTGTAGGCCTCCAATTGGATTCATGAGAGGCATTGTTATGGGCTATAGGTTTTTTTTTTTTTTTTTTTTTTTTTTTTTTTTTGTCTTTCTGAGACAGGGTCTCACTATGCAGTTCAGGCTGGCCTTAAGCTCACTTTGTAGCTCAGGCTGGTCTTGAACTCGCAACAATCCTCCGACCTCAGCCTCCCAAGTGCTGGGATTACAGGCATGAGCCACCACGCCCAGCTGGGCTATAGGTTTTTAGCTGGACTCATACAGGATATTAAGCTGTAGGCCCTTAGCTGGATTCTTCAGTCTTCTGTTTTTGGACAGATTTCCAGCACTTTTGTATGATTCTTCGGGTAATTATAAAATAATCTTATAACATGTGTCCTGTGTTACACTGCTTGCTTTGCAAAAGCCCCAAACAAGGACAGCAGGTGAGGAGCGGTTCCCACCAGCCAAGCACTGCATTTTCTCTCCCATCTGCTCCCTCAGGGCAGCTCTGTAGCCACCCATCCTACATGCACTGTTTTCTACTCCTCCTCTTGCTGACAGCCCTGGTCCCCCACAGCCTGTGCTCCCTCCTGTCCCTGTAACCCAACTGCTTGCAGCTTCACATGCTTCTGCCTCTTCTCTTGGCCTTACTTTAGAGGCCACGGGAGAGGCTGCTCACCTCCTGCCATGGGTTTAGGGTTGAAAAAACTGACTTGATATTTGCCACTGTATGAGATCAAAAATAATAACACAGAATGAGAGACTCCATGGTCTTTTAAAATTGCACATTTGTAATTTTTAAATGCTGAATGGAAAAATAATGACTGCAGATCCTCCGGGCACTCACTGTGATGGATTGGTATTTGTAGATAATGTAGAGTGACTATCATGATCAAATAAACAGATCCATCACCACCCATGCTGTGCATCCGATTTTCCAGAACTTGTTTATTTTATAACTGAAAATTCTTACACATTGATTAACATTGTCCCCATTTCCACAACCATTCAGCTCCTGGCTATCATCATTCTAGACTTTTCTCCTGATAATTTGATTTTTTCAATCTCACGTATAAATGAGATGACAGACTTTTACAGTTCTTTTGTCTTTCTGTGCCTGCCTTGTGTCACCCAACACAATGATCTCAAGTTCCATTACTGCTGTTGCAAATGACAAGATTTTCTTTGTTTTATGCTGAACAGTGCCCATTGTACATGTGTATTATGATTCCTTTGTTCAATTGGATGTGGATGCTTAAGTGATTTCTGTAGTTTGGTTACTGTGAATTATGCTTCGTGGACCAGGAGTCTGTAGGTATCTCTGTGGGATAATTAATTTATTTCCTTCACATAGCTACTTAGAAAAGATTGCTGGATATATGGAGGACAGCACTTAAGTTTTAAATAGTGAGAACATCCACACTGTGTTTTGTAATGAATTCTCACCAATTGTGTGCAGGGGTACCTTTCTCTCCACTTCCTCACCAATCATTTTATCTGTTGTGGTTTTGATTTAAAAAAAATACAAACAATGGCAAACAAGACTGAGGTCTTGTTTTTTATTTTCCTGGTGATTAATATTGCTAATTGATCATGAATCCCTCATGGTCAATGGATTTTAAAATATTAGCTGGCTGTATCTTCTTTGGAGAAAAGACTACCCAGATCCTTTGTCCATTTTCATTTGGTTACCAAGGTGCTGCATTTGAGTTGGGTAAATTCCTTCTATTTTAGAGATTGACCCTTTGTCAGATACATAATTGGCAGCCATTTCTTTCGATTCTGTACGTTGCCTTTCTCTGTGCTTTGCTGTGTGGAAGGTTTTAGCTTGATATAGAGTCCCTGGTTTATTTTTGTCTTTGTCTCTTGTGCTATGAGAATTATGTCAAAGATATGGATATGGCCAATGTCAGAAGTCTCTATTTTTGTTCAGAAGTTTCACTGTTTCATCTTGCATTTCAGCCATTTTGAGTTAACATTCATATATGGCACAAGACAAGTTCAAATTCATTCTTTTACTCACAGACCACCAGTTTTCCCAATACCATTCCTTAAATAGATTTCCCTTCTTTCTTGGTGCATTTAGGGAAGATTAGTTTGCATATATTAATGGGTCTCTTTCTGCACAAAGTTTTGCTGTTCTTCTTCCATTGATCTCTGTGTCTTCTTGTTTGCTAGTACTATGCTATTTTCATTACTGACTTTTTTCACAGAAAGAAAAAAATCAAATTTAAAATTTGTCTTTTTTTTTTTTTGCAGAACCAGGGATTGAATTCAGGCCCTTGCGCTTGCCAGGGAAGTGCTTATTTCACTGAGCCATCTCCCTGGCCCCTAAAACTTAAAATTTGTATGAAATCACAAAATACTCTACCTAGTCCAATCACTCGAGAGAAAGAAAAACAAAGCTGGAGACATCATACTTCCTAATTTCAACTTATTTGTTTATCTGTATTTGTGATGCCGGGGATTGAACTCCAGACCTTGCACTTGTCAGGCAGGTGCATATTTTACTGAACCATCTCCCAGCTTGACTTACCTATTTTAAATGCTTTCCTTTCCCGGTATCACAGCTAGAGCTTACAATCACATATTACTGTAGCTGGTAAGATTCGTAGTTAAACAATGTTGATTTTGGACTAAAGCTACTGCTCCATGCCTAACTAGTTTCCATCTCACATCTGTGATTTACACGAATTCCCTTATATCTTATCAGTGAAGGAAAATGTACAGTGGTACATCCTTGTGTATCTGAACATTCATACACACATATCCTAGCATGTTAAGGAAGCATACTATAAAGTACTACACTATAAGGAGCTTACATTTCACTGAGGACAGATGATCAGCTCTAGTTTTCTTTTGTTATATTTGTACTGCTGTGTTTTCCTATCTGGAGTCTGAGGCACTGTTTTGGGAAGAAAGAAGAAATTCTAGTCAATAACCTAAATGAAATAAGGTAGCCTCACTTAGCTATGTTTTATTGTGGATCACTCAGGAGTCCAGGAAGGACCTGACACCAAGCTGCACCCTGAGCCTCCCCTGAACGTGAAGCTGCCCGTGCAAAGCGCATGCCACCCCAGCCTGTGGATGGGCAGAACACATTTTCACTATGTGGTTAAGCTTGGTAGCATCCTGGTTTACACAGCCCCATGTGTTTTCTTTCTCTCAACTCTCTCTTCGTTTCCTCACTTGAAGGCAATGATCCTTGAACTCATAACACCTCCGGCCTCAAGGTAATGATCCCTGAATTCCCATCACCATCTGATTTGCTCTCCCACCATGTGTTTTCCTGAAGGGGCCTTGCACATTTTTGTTCCCATTGGCCTAATTCATTTTTACATTCTCTTTCTATTTCACACACTTATGATTTAAAATTAAAAATGTGACTAATAATTGGGAAAGTAGCTGTATACTTCAAAAACATGTGGTTAGACATGAGAATTATTTTTTCACTAAAACCACTTTCTGCTTTGCCCCTGGTATAACCCACAGGAAGTTGACACACTGATGAGAAGAGATTGAACTGTCACTCAAGTCCGCCCACCACCACACCCCCTCTTCCATCTTGAGGACAAAATGACATTATTTATGGTACTTTGTAATAACACTCTAGATATAGCTCCAGAGGTCTGAACTTTATCTAAACAAGTTCTTTTGTCCCAAGTTCATGTTTATGGTAGCTTAAAAGTCCTGTAAAAGCAAGAAGAAGGCACCAAATAATATCTTTGAACCATCACAGGGAATCTTGGCAGCACTAAAATGTGCTCCGTTCTCTAAGCAGATATAAAGCCATTCTTCAAAGCAATGGGCAGATTTACTGGGTTAGGAGATGCTGATTAGGCTTAAAAGGGGGCTTTTTGAAGAGAATGACAGACAGCACTTTGCTGAGCAATCCCTTAAGCAACAGAGATCTACAGAGATCAAAAAACCTTGGCCTATCAAGCATTAGCCTTATTTATCTTACCCACATTAGCTGCTTACCAAAGTAGAGGTTAGGAAAAACTGTAACTAACATTTTGAGAACTCAAGTCTCTCTGCAGAGAGGTTTGTTACAAAAATAATTACATTTCATTGAAAACTCCTTATTTTTCATTTTTCTTGATGGAAGAAATACCAGGCAGTACTAGACTGATGTACCTACAAAGGAGCAGTGGTTGTTCCTGACTTCCCAATTATTTGCATTCTCATCTGGCTAACCATGTTGCTACCATCTTTGAATTTATTTCATTCATTGATGGAAGGTTGAACTCTGAAGATATTTACATCTGCCTTAAACTTTGTGAATGTTGCCAGCTAGTTCAGGAATTATACCATATCTGGGCTTTATTGCTCTGTGGCTTCTGGCTCCTTGGGCTGAGTGGCTGTCTCCAGGGTGGAAACAACTGTGGGCTCTCCTGTCTCTGCTCTTGTATGCCTACCTAGTAATCCTCTTGCACAATTTTACATATATACAATTTCCTATCAGTTATGCTCCTCTAGTGAACACACACACATGCACACACACACACACACACACACACACACACACTGGAGAACAGGAAGTCTTCATATATTCTCCAAAGAATGCTCTCTGACTGGTTGGCATGAAGTAAAGGAAATTTTAGAGAAGAACACAGATCATCTGATCATCTATAAGATAGGGATAAATAGACCACAAAATATAGCCTTGGAAAGGGGACCAGCTGACCATGCACCTCAAATGCCAGTGTCATCTAGTGTTTGAACATTGATGCAAAATCCAATAATTTACAGTGATGGGCAATTTAATCAAATGATGCAACACCAGGCAACAGCGCTGTGTAGTCTTATGGCAATGAGTTTCCTCGGCAACTAACATGTTCTAGTGACAGATTACCATCTAGCAGCAGAGAGGATAGATAAATGGGTGAACAGCTACTTTAAAGGTTCAGTGATAGAACTATCCAGATTCCAGCAACAGCTCTTGCTTTCTAACCCACTCCACCAAGACACAACACCACGACTGCCATTGAAAGTGGTTGACAGTGGTGGTGCCTTGGAAGAGAGGATGAGTGTGTCCTATATGGTCAGTGGTTCATCCTTCCACAAGCCATCTTTAGTCATTGGAAGAAGTTCTGGAGACAGCACTAGGATCACCAGTTACCTTTCACCTAACTTTTGAGCCACACCCAAGGATGCCAGCCTTCTTAATTGTCCCAGTTTTGAAAAAGGGGCTCCTCCCAAGCTATGCTTATAAAGGGAGCAGCCTGTCTTCCTTTGGGATTGGCCACCTGGTCATTGATCACACATGTCTCTTAGAGTATCTCCTAATGATAGCAGCCCTCTGGAGGTTGCAACAGAACAGGATGTCAACATAGCAAAGCATAGTTTATGACCTGTTTTCTGGAAGTAGACCAAGTTACTAAAATGTAACATCCTGAAGCCAATGTCTTAGGGGTTGGCCTCCCAGAAAGTAAGTCAAAATGTTTAAACTCCAATGCAGCACAAAGGCATCTGGAATCTAGTCTCCAAATGTGCTGTAACTCTATGTCAAGGCAGCACTAGTGCTTCCCCGGTGACACTTTGCTGCTGTCATGGTGCGATCTGCTAGGTTGTCACAAGCATTGGCATACTCATCGTCTACAATGTCCAAGTTTGTATCTCTGCCTTGGATCACACCAGATAATAGACTACTTCTCACAGTACAGCTTAGGTACCCCACGACCCAAGAGAGGGAATCCATTTCCTCCTATCTAATATCTAGTCATGCATGATTTTAGTGTGCAGTTGAAGAATGCAGTGAGCACTTTGGGACCCACACACCTAACCCGGTCACTGTAAGCTTTATTTTCTGCGAGGAAACAGGTTCCCTACGAGAGCAGCTGGGAAACTACCTGAGGAGTCTGTCTTTGATGACTTTTTCCCTGGGAAAAGCTTGATAATGTGCTGTAACATGCTGAACTCCTCAATATTCTCCTATTTATATCCAGAGCAATCCTCCATAAGACACCAACTTAATATTGTTATTGTTCTTAATGTTGAAATGCTGAAATTTGGGGAGACATGGATGGATTTAAATGCTTTCTCTGAGACCAAACAGTTGCTCTATCCCTGGGAATGTTTAAAGAGCTTATATGAAAATTTACTAAACAAAAAATACCAATAATGCACAATAAATTCAGAAAAAACAATGAAGTTTCACTTTTCTGTCTTGAACAATAGCTTCATTAGGGCCAATTTTTTTTTTTTTTTCAGAACCAGGGATTGCACGTATGCCCTTGCACTTGCCAGGGAAGTGCTTATTCCACTGAGCCATCTGCCTGGCCCCAGTACCAATTTGCTCTTGCAAATGCTTTCCTTTGGGGTAGGCTGCTGAGTGCTAGCCTTGGGCAGAGGTGAGTCTCATGCTTCAGAGTCTCAGGCCTGAACGTCCTCCAAGAGGACCCTACAGGAAGGAGACTGTCATTCAGTGTTATCTAAAAAAAAATTCCTTCAGCAAAATATTCCAATATTGTCCATAATAGTAGTGGGTTATCTGTGGGACTGGCCATCTTAGAAGTTGTTGACTTGAGCCTTTTATAGCTCAGCATAATAATATGGCTTTACTTTTTATACCTTGTTTTTATACTTTTCTGCTGGATGATTAAGACCAAAACCTATATAACAGGAAATGTAACTTTTGTATCTGAAAAGATCAGACAAAAACTAAACAAAAAATGGGATACAAATGAAGGACCATTTTGTATCTGTATCTTCAAAATAGGATAGATATATAGCTACTTTCTCTTAATTCAGTGAATAGAAAGATTTGTATTAAGAGTGCTTGTGGACAGGATATCATGTCTGCATCTTGAACTATGAATAATCACTAAGAATAAAACAATATACAATGTGTATTAATCATTGAAACTGTCCTACTAATCAGTTTTGAAACTGTCTTATTGCTATTTGTTTCTCAATAAAGTTAAATAAAAATAAAAATAAAAAAGGTTCCTGAAACTCATAAACTTTTAATATTGATAACGTATTTCTAGTATTTAATGAATTGGGGTAGTTGATTTCACATACCTAGAAATTTTAAGGACTCAAATTTAAATTATTTATATGCCAGAAAACATGGATGGAAATTCCTAAGGAGCCTAAAATAAATTACAGAACATATTGAAACTGTTATAAAAACTAACTACACTTCTTTCTGTATCTAAAAATCACTTTTAAAAATATTCCTTTCAGCATTTAATTCTTGGCTCTTAAATTGTAGTTTCAGACTCTTAATTGTGTGGGAGTATTTTTGTAATAGATTAGGTGAAGTTTAAAACTCTCTCCTGAACCCTTTCTTTGTTTGCTTTGTCCAAGTCAAAAATGCATGCATCCTTCAGAGCTGGCATCGGCATGCATTTACAAGTAAGTAGCTCAAGTAGTTGAGTTCAGTTTCATTTTAGAAAGTTGTTAACATTATCTGCCTTCTTTCTGACCACAAAATAGAAAGGGAGGGAATGAAGAAAGGCAGGGAAGGAGAGAGGAAGGAAGGAAAAAAAGAATAAAAAAGGGTAGGTAGAAGGACGGAAGAAAAGAAAGATATCTTACTGTTTTCATCACTCCTTTTCTAGTGCACACCTGGGTCCCTTTTGTCTCTACTTAACATTAGAATTGGGATTATTACACCTGTTAATTAGTGCTAACAGAATCAAACAGTTAAAGCCTGATAGAGAAAAGATGATCAAATTACTTTGGTGATTTTAATCACATTGGAAGCAATGAAGTCAATGATTTCAGCAAAAGTAAAAACCACTGCTTTGACTCTTCTGACAGTGCACATCATTTTACTGTTGTCATCTTTTCTTTCTCATCTCAAAGGCATTTATAGATCTGTTCAAATAATTTGATATTAATAATTGAGACAACAAAGGGAGAAATCAAACAAATGTGCCCTTTTATTTTAGCTTTGCCAGAACTCCCAAATATCTCTGATTTTATTCTTCCTTTGTTTTGCAGACAGCCTCTGTGAATTAGATCATACCCAGCCTCTTGAGCCTGAATTAATCATTCATATGTTTTTTGAAGCCTATTGAATGAATAAGAGAGGGAGAAAAAAGCAAGCAAAATGCATGCTTAGTTCTTAGTGTTTGGCCATGTGCCAAATTTATCTGAGGTCATCCTTAGTGGACCCAGAAACCCCTCGGAGAGCTCTGTTGCTATGTTAGCTCTTAAGTACCCCCTTTTAATCCACTATAGATTAATGTTCTACTTTGTTCTCTACTCCTTTGTGTTTCCTGGGCCATCTGATGCAAGTACCCAAATTACTCAATCCATGGCTGAGGGCAGAAAAGAAATTTTGAGAGGACTGTAAAGAAACAGGTTATAGATGGAGCTAAAAGACTAAAAGTGGCAAAAACAAAACACAGAACTTTTTCCCAAAGTAACTGTGAATTGAAGATTCTGGAGAAGACTGTGATAGACAAAAAGAACATAACACTACTGTTCTTTTTTATGTTGCAAGGTTAGGAAGGGATACTCTTTAACATGCAAATAGACCCACAGTACCCAACCTCCATGTTGCCTAAGCAAGCCTGTGTGATCCAGAAAGAATTATAAAGTAAATACAAAATGGCACGGGTCCTGTGGTTGGAAAGAGACCCTGGGGAGATTCCTAGGAGCTCAGAGAGAGTGGAGTAGTTCCAGGAAGTCTGTCCCAGGGAGATAAACTCAGCCTGTGTCCAAGAGCAGAAGGGGAGAAATAGGTCTGATCAGGCTCTGAGAGAGGTAGATTTCACTCTGACCCAGCTCAGTTTTCAAGTCCTCTCCATGCCTACCTGCCATCCCTTGGTCCTTGTGCAGAAGCTTGCAGGCCTGGATCTCTTCTCCATAGGTTCTTTCTCTTTCAGAGACAACTTTACCAGGACATGTAGGTTTAGCTTCCCCATGATGGTGGCCTTGTCTGCAGTTTGTGTCTTGCACAATGAATAACCACTATGAAGACAACGATATGCACTGTATTAATTATTGAAACTGTCCTACTAATCTGTTTTGAAACTGTTTCATTGTTATTTGCTTCTCAATAAAATTAATACTAATCAAAAAAGAAACCTGAAGGAAAGAAGTGGAGGGAAGAACATCAATGTCTTCATTTTTCTTCTTCTACCACTGTTCAGATGAAGAAACTTCATCAAGGCTGGTGAAGTCCAGGCCACCCACATGACACTTCCTCATTCCTTCTTACCTCCATTTCTGCAATCTTCGCGCACTGTCACAGTCTCGGCTTATTGAGCACTTGTGTGGACTCGGCCATCTCCTTACCTTTGGATCCTAGGCACGTCTCCAGAACCGTCCTTCTCATGTACATGTCTGCAGAAATGGAGATAAGAATATCAATCTTAAGAAAATAATGAGCAGGGCACCATGTAGTAGGAAAGATACAACTTCCTGCCAAATTGGAAACATAAAAGCTTTGGAAAAAATGGTCAATATTAACAAATTTCTCAAGATTTGAGTATCTTTTGCAGTATTATTTTCTGCCCTGGCATTTAAACCACCCTGGAAGACTTCAGTGTCATGTGAATTATCAGCCACTAAAGCACTTCTAGCCAAGCTTCACTACAACACTCAAGATCAAGCCATTTAGATTTCTTCCACTCTCAGGCTTACATTTTCTAAATATTTAAATTGACTTGGCTGCATTTTAAAATTGAGTTTTCAAATATCAATCTCTTTGCCCTTTTAAATTCCTACAATTTAAGTAATTGAGCTTCCCTGTTATGTTGACATCTTAGACCTGAAGAAATATGGTAAGTTTTCTTGATCTCAACTTGAACTTTAGCATTTCTTACATTTTCCACATACCTAGCACTTTGTCAGTTGCTTTCGTTCATGGTAGGTTGGTGCCCAGAAAATAGCTCTAGGTACCCTCTTCATTCAGTTTTCCTTTCCAGCCTGTATTTTGCCAATTCTACTGTTATGTAACTCAGAATTTCTTGCACGCCCTGGCACCTAACTCAAGCTGGGGCTCCTTGGCATTCAACACTCCTGATGTCATCAGCCCCACACTTTGTCACCACACTCCACACTTCACTCCACTCCTCGAGGACACCCGTGCTCACCTAACATGCAGAGCTCTGTCTCCAGTCGAACACCAATTTCTAGAAAAGAGGTCAGTAACCTTGTCCTATAAAGGCTCTGATTATAGATGCTTTAGGCTTTGTTGACAAGATGGTGTTTTGTTTCAACTATTCAACTCAGGCATTGCACTCAGGGGTAACAACATATATAAATAAATAAGAGTGACTCTGTTCCAATAAAACTTTATTAACATTTTGAAAATAACTGCATAAGTGTTAGGGTAGCAGTTATACATTGCTGGTAGGAATACAAAATGGTGCAGCTACAATATAATAATACAGTTTAGTAGCCACTTATAAAATTAAACATGTAATTAACATATGACCTGGCAAATGCACTGTGGGGCATGTATACCAGAAAAATGAGAACTTCTATTTATATAAAAGTCTGTACACAGGGGCCGGGGAGATTGCTCAGTAGAATAAGCACTTCCCTGGCAAGCATAAGGGCCTGAGTTCAATCCCTGGTTCTGAAAAAAAATCTGTACACAAATATTTATAATAGTTTTATTCAGAATAATCAAAACCTAGAAACAATCCAGTTAGCCTTCAACAAATGAATGGCTAAGTAAACTGTGGTAGAACCATACCATGGACTATTACTTAACAATTAAAGGTAACTTTTGGCACACTTAACAAGTTGGACAAATTTCCAGGAAATAATGCTAAATGAAAAAGTTTAAAAGGTCTATCATTTGTTCATGTAACATTCTTGAAATCACAAAATTATAAAAATAGAGAACTAATTAGTACCAGAGATTGAGGCAGAGAAGGGAGAGTTGAGTATAACTTGAAAGGACCTAAGGCAGAAGAGATTTCTAGATGTGGAACAGTTCTGTATCTGGACTGCCATGGTGACCCACATATATAGCTTACATATGTGATACATATACCATAGAAGGGTCAGGGAGATTTCTTCGCCAACTAAGCACCTGATTAGGCAAGCACGGTGACCAGGGTCCTGCATCACATGCCACACTGGCCCTGCCCCTAGGCACACTAAGCCAGCCACTGAGACCAGGCATAGTGGTGAATGCCTGTAATCCCAGTGCTGGGGAGGCTGAAAACAAAAGGATCATTAGAAGTCCTAGCTGCATAGTGACCCTGTACCAAATACATTAATGCTTTTCTTTCCCCATAGAATAAAATACATATAAAGAAGCACACACAAATGAATACAAGAGAAACTGGAGAAATTCAGGTAACAGTAGTAGACTGTATCATGTCAATATTCTGGTTATATTGTAAAGCATCCCAGAAGATGCTGCTATTGTGGGAAAATAGGCCAGAAAAGGTTATACCAATCTCTTCCATTATTTGTTTTATAATTAACTGTGAAATTAGTGGAAAATAAAATTATTACTAGAGATAGTAAGCAGGGGTCAGGACAGATCTGTCTTTCTAATTGTGATTCTAGAGTGCTACTCCCTTTATTTGATTCTCAAGTTTAATATTCATTCATGTGTCTCCCATTTGGTTTGTCTGGTCTTAGTCTCTCCTTGAACCATGGGTCTACTTTCAATAATCTTCTCTCTGGGTGGGCTTTTTTTTTTTCACTTCGGTCTCAAAATGTCCATGATTGAAGGATTTTCACTCCGGACCAGATTCCACCCAAATACTCATTTCTTCTTCGCTGTTGCAAGCCCTTGCGCCATACATGGCAGCCAGGCTGTGTAACTCCAGCTCAATACTAACTTAGGAGAAACTTTGGACTCTTGTTGACCACTCCTTAATGAGCAATGTGACAAGATTCATAGATTCCATTGTCAAAAATATGCTTTACTAATTCGTATTGCTAGGAGTCTGACTTCAACCTTTCTTATTTAGTGCTTGAAATATTGTCAGCACTCTGGGTAGCATCTCCTTTCTTTCCCCTCATTAACGCATCTATTTCTCCATGCAAGTGCACCCTATCTCTTACTTGAGGAGGGATGTCCTAGCCCTCAACCTGCTACCTGGGCTTTTCTGTAACTAGTCTTTCCAATCTTTCTACTTAACTTTTCATTCAGCGTAAGCATCCACTAGGCAATGTGGAAGGCTTTCTATTTCATCCACACTTGTCTCATGATGTCTCTGCTCTTTCTTCTGGCTCAGTGCCTAGGTTCCTGTACTTGCTGGTCAAAATTCTTTCAGATGACTATCAAAATATGTCAGTCCATACATCAACAAAATACCTCTCTGTGGACAGGAAAGATATAGACATTAGAAGGATTTCCTTTTGGAGAGTCCATGCCAACAGTATTGATTACAACACAACACTGCCCAGAGAGAGCCCACACCTGGCAGGAAGGGTGTGTGTGTGTGTGTGTGTGTGTGTGTGTGTGTGTGTGCAACATGCACATTGTTTAGATAAGTAGACCTGACTTTGTGACAGTGTGCCAAGACCAAGGAAAAGGCTGATCAAGTCCAAAACTATTCAGATACTGAATTCACCTGATTAATTTTGTTCAACCTTGCATCAGTACTGTTCTCTGTGTATCTCATTCTGCATCACGTTGTCACAGGAAAGATCTCTCAGGGCACCCTGCTCTCTAGTAGTGAATCCAGACTGGTGTAGGGAGTGGATTTTAACTACCAATCTAGTGTGAACTAGATTCAAGGAGAGGCAAGACATATCTGGCAGGACCTCTTCACACTGACACTGCTTTCCTCTGTTTTGACATAACTTCAGACAGATTTCTCTCACTGGCAATAATGCTTAAACTTTTTTTCTGGCCAAGTTTACATGCTTATATTTGGTAATCATAGCATCTTCTTTGAAAGTAAAAATATGCAATTTAACAAGCATTGTTGATTTTCTGTCACCTGGTTTTGAAATTTTGCTTCATTTTTAATGCTTTTTTATGGTTTTGAAAATAAAATAATTTAAAAAATAAAACAAGGCTAGGTGTAATGGCACATGCCTGTAAGCCCAGTGCTTGGGAGGCTGCAAAAAGGAGGATCACTGTGAGTTCAGTCTGGGTAGTGAGACCATGTAGGCCCTGTACTAAATACATAAATAAATAAATAAAACAAGAACAATAGGAGCATACGGTTGTCATGCTCCAAATTTACACTTCCCACAACTAAGTACCATTGTCCTGGTTTTTATCTTCCATGCAAGTCTCTTCAGATATTTTTGAGGCAGGATCATATTCTTCCTTTTGTGATTATTTGCATTAAATGGTATTTTACAGACATTCTTTTAGTTAATAGTACAAGGACGCATTGAGTTAAACTCCATGATTCTTCATATTTAATCAGTGATAAAATGGGTAAAGTTTTAGTTACAACTGCCTGAACATTGAGCTGGTAAAGGTTTCTTGGTCCATAAATGCTGAGTCAGAATTTGACTGCAGGCTATTGGCTTCCCAGGCTCCTGTGCTTTGCTTGCGCTCTTCTTTCTCCCCTTTGAAAGAGAAGATAAAAGCCAGCCAAATATCTCAGTGGATTAAAGCACCTGCAAGCAGGTGCATGGTCCCGTAGTTCCATCCCTGGGCCTGCCATGCCAGCACCACCCCTGGGGAACGCTGAGATGGCGATTGAGACAGCATGGTGGCACACACCTCTAATCCCAGCTCTTGGGAGGCTGTAACCAGGAGGAGCACTACGAGTCAGCTGTGGTAGTGAGACCCTGAACACCCTGCAGACCCTTCCCTAAAATACAAAAAAAAAAAAAAAAAAAAAAAGAAAAGAAAAGGAATAGAAGATAGCTATAAATACTGCACTTTCCTTACAGAATTGTGATTATCAAAAGAAAAAAGGCTTATAATTACATAGAAAAGTGTTATCAAATATAAGGGATTCTTCTTCCCTGATGTATTCATTTTAAATATCATCTAATATTCAGCTTTTTGGAAAAAGTAGAAGCAAATGCTTGTATTACTCCGTAAAATATATAAGAAATTCTTCCAACTCAATAGTAAGCACACAAATGACCTGATATTTTTCAAAGGAGCAATTTGATAAGATGTTTTAGAAAAAAACAAGAGGCCAATAAACACACAGAAAAATAATATAATCATTAATTACTAGGGAAACACAAAGCAGAATTACAATGAGCGACTACCACCCAGCAATTGGCACAACTGAAACTAAGAGGAGAAACTACTGTTGGAACCCTAAATAGGGTCATTTGGAATTGTGTAAAAAGCTTAGCATTCACCAAGTGCCATTCTGTTCCTATAGATTTTCCTAAGATAAATGAAACAATATGTAACTACTAGACTTTTATACGTTAGTGTTCATATATCAAGTCCAAAACTATTTAGATACTGATTCTACTGGATTAATGTTGTTCAACCTCGCGTCAGTATTGTTCTGTGAACCTCTCATGTGTAGATCCTTTATTTCCCATAGTTGATCTGGGAAAACTGCCCTGCACATGGGTGGGCAGGAAGTTGCATGGTGGTATGGTCACCCGGCAGAACACTGTGGAACAACATGGGAAGGGTCTTCAATAGGATGTGCAGCATAGGAGAACTGCAAAAACATTATTCTAGGTGAAGAAAAAGCAAACACAGACCAGGTACTTACACAGTGGGTTACCCTATAGTCCCACTGGTAAAAATTCCAATAACATGTAAAAGCGATCTGATTAGTTCAGTGAGTTCCAGGATAAGAAATGGATAATATTGGAGATGAGGTATCCTTAATGTAGTTGGTGGTTTTGTGAACCTATGCAGTTGTCAAAAAATAAAAAATAGCATCCACTCTTAATCAATATAGTTAATTCCATGTACATTATTTCTGAATGCAATTCTTAATGAAAAACAAAGTAGTGGATATCACTGTGGTATGTGACTGATTTAAACAAAATGTTCCATAGCAGAAAATATCAGTGAGAGCTGGTGGCAGATAACACTACCTCATATAGGCTAGCTGTGAGGGCTTTCCTAAGCCCTCAGACAACGGGCAATAGGTGACGTGTTTGATGGTTTGAAATTACCCATTTTAAAGTTGTTTATACAACAGAAGGAGATAAAGGATGCAAACAAATGCCCACTCTTATGTCCCTAAGTCCTAGGGCCTAGCAAGTGCTTGTTAGTGTAACATTTCTCACACACACACACACACACACACACACACACACACACACACACACACACACACACACATATATATATATATATATATATATATATATACTTTACATCTAGTATTTTCCTTTTGGTTATGTGCTTGTATCAGCTTCTAAAAATGTTACAATAAAAATGAATAGTTGATAAGAAATTTAAATGCAACATGGCACAGACATGAAAGAATACATTAAAAAAAATTTAACATTCTAATTAAATTTTCTTCCAAAATTTGGCAAAGACAGATGAGGCAAGGACTATGTATGGTAGAAGGAAGAAGAAGGAAGAGGACTGGGACAGAACTCAGAACACTGCAGGCTGAGGCCGTTGATCAGCCACGTCCTGTCCACCCAGAGCTGCTCACTGTTTGCATGTAGTCCCTTAGTCACAGATTTCTCATTTATAAAATGCAGATCACCATGCTTGGTGTTCATTGGCTGGATTAAATAAAGTTGTAAGTGTGAAGGTAATTCCTGTCACCTAATTTGATGATTGCAAAAAGTTTATACTTCTCCCCTAAGTATTTTGCCAACATTGTGAAAGCAGAGAACATAATAGTAATTCAATCACTATTTGTGAATTATACAGAGCTTTTCAAAGTATTTATTCAAAGTGGCTTATTGCTGTTTTTAGTAAGATTAGGAATTTATGAATTTGACTAGGAATTTTAGGTACAGATCTCTCATTTGTATATGTATATTTAAGCCGACTATGTAATTATGCATGTCATAAAATCCGTTACATTCTTTCCTTGTTTAACACTTCAGCTCTGTAACTTAAGCTTCTCCATTTTAAAACCATTTGAAATGGAACCTCTCAGCACAGCTATAAAACTACATCTAGCTTCCATGCTGGTATTTAAGTAGCCTACAAAAAGAGACTATTAAAGCTTCTTTGAAAGAATAAAAATTAAAATAAATAAAACACAAACAGCTATGTTGTAATTAGGCATAGGAAAGTCTTTAGTGCTTCCTGAAAGGAGGCAAACTGCTTCTTATGGAACAAAGAAAACTGGAAGAGTTCTGTAAAAGCTCATTTCTCTCTTTCTCACATCAAAGTCCAATATGGAAGATCACATTTCACTGAAATTCTTTCTCTGATGGTTTAATTGGACCCAGTACAAGAGTAGCTGCCTCTAACCAGACAGTGTGATGGAAACTTGCACTCAGAATCACAAAGATCAGTGTTGAGTTTCATCAGGGAGGAAAAGGATGAAGGCAGCCTCTAGGGACACTCACCAGTGATGCTGGTATCGGTCTCAATGGCCAGAAAGACATCCAGATTCTGAGACTTGGGCCCCCAAATGGGCTGGGAAGAGTGAGGATTGGGTCATCCATGACACAGCTGAGAACAAGTGCTAGAAGTTTCCATGAGCTTCAGCCAACAGTACGTGAGTGTGAAGAAGGCTACTATGCTGTATGAAGCTCACGTTGGTGAACAAATGCAGTGGCATGTGTGGGTGAAGTCTCCTGGGTGTTTGGTGAGATGACCCTGTCTGAAGAACTGTAAGCAGTGTGAGGGCAAACTGAGCAAACAGAGGCATGCGAAGAACTGGAAGAGTGAAGCTTGTTGGGATTTGGAATGGGGTCTGAAGATAAACCCTCCAAAGCAGGATGTCCACATGAGAATCAAAGAAGGTTCTACTTTTACTATTAAGGTTTAGACAGCAATAAGTTATCTATTTAGAATTTGCTTTATAACTCAGTATCAGTATAAGTAGATTGGTAGAGAGGATACACAGAATGCCATGGATATAGAATAAAGGCACAAAATAAAATTGGATGAAATGAACAAGTGAATTATACTTTCAGTCTGTGATGAAGATGTTCATTGGAATTCTTTATTGTAATAATGATGTCGGCATGGATTTATTTCCTCTACCATGTAGAGTTTTCCTTAGCTTAGTAGAAAGCATGAAATCACAGAACTCATGAAGGACTCTGGGCTCGGGCTGGCCTCATTGGCACTGCTGCCATAGGACTCAGACATGCTCGTTTTTGCTGGAATTAGAACATTGTTTGGTTGAGAAGTTGACTTTATTATGGAGAAAGGACAATTGGGTCATTATGAAAATGGCCTTCTTAGAAGATGAATATTGAGTTATCTTTTACTTATCAATGGCTAAATTAAAAGCAGTTCTCATTATGGATTGATGCATTATTTCAGCCTTGGAATTATTGGCTCATGGCTTTAATATACTATAAATACAGGCCGGCTTTCACTTTGTGATAAACTAGCCTACCTCCTGAGCCCAAGCTGACTGCATTATTGACAATATCATTAAAAGTAGAGGCAGTATTTTATTAACTGAAGGATGGATGACAATATTGCAATTAGATTGCATAATTCAGATATAATCTATAAAACTTCCTCTACTTTTCCATTTCTATTTGGTAAAATACAAACATTTTATCTATTCCTGCATTGCAGACTCCGACATTTGGATTTTGTTTATAATTTTCCAATCACACACATTTTTCATCATTTAAAAATAGTGTCGCACCTAGTCATTTTGTTGAGCCATTGGTCAACTCGAGTAGGCTCACACAAGGCCCCGCTATTCATTCTCACACCCTTATCTGCCTAGTATTGCCAAATACTTGAAGATGGTATAAAAAATTCACAACTCCTCACTGAAGTTATAAATAGAAAGGAAATACGTATTCAGGAAAATAACAACCAGCATCAAGGATGTAGAAAGGCCGATCTTGCTTTGTCAGAAAACTAACTGTGATGCACACTTTTGCAGGAGGTATCTAGAGTATGTATGCCATCAGAATAAAGTAGTTAAAAAGGAAGATAGGATCTCTGAATATTTTTCCTGAATTACACCAAGTTTCCCTGGAATACAACAATGCCACAGGGCATCATGGAATACTTTAGTCATTAACAAAGATACAATGGTATATGCTGGATACTGTGTTAACTGTTTTCATTAAGCTGTTAAGGCCTGAGCAAGTATTGGACAGAACTGTTTATTTTTGGGAAATAGGGTAGCATAGAGGAAAATTAGTGGACCACAAAAGGCAAGAATAAATGAGAACATATGGAAATATTTGAATGACGAAATGTAACAGAAGCCAGAAAGATGCAAAGGGCATTCTTGGTAAGGTGGCAATGAAGATTCCTCAGAGAACCTGGCATCTCTTTGAAGTTACATAAAGGTATGAAGACAGCAAATTTTACAAAGCCATTTTTAGAGCTCTGGCTTCCTGTTGTTTCCTTTCATTACCTTCGCTACAGACCTCTGAGAGCCAGAGCCGGCTCTGATTAAACTGTCACTCTCCCCTTATTGTTAGTATTTTGCTGGGTTGTCCAAGTGCCTACGGAGCAGCTGGATTTCTTATGCACATTTGCAGGCTCAAGGAAAAGAAGGGCTGACAGTTGTGCACCCTGGCTTTAGTCCAGAGAGCTGGGAGCCTGAGCCATAGACTTAGGCATAGAAAGATTAGGTGGCACAGTGAGCTACAAAAGCTGCCTTTGTCAGATGCCCTAAGAAGTGCCTGATTCCAAGACTGCATCTAAAACTAGCCCTGATCCATGCTTGTAGTGTCTGCATCTCCCTGTACCAGGCACTCATTTAAAAGACAGGAGGAAAGAGGCGGTAGGTAGCCTGATGACAGGATTACAGGGAAGCCTACATTATGGAAGAGAAACTCATGAATTAACACCCATTATTGTGTGTGTTTGTAGCCTTTAAGAATCAACTGAATAATTATTGCCAAAAATATTGCTCTCCTAGACTTGTATTTCACACTAAAGAAAAGTCTATGTCCCGTAGTCACCCAGGTCTCCTAGTAGTCCTGTGAGATAGATGAGGCCAATTTTATTACCTCCATTCCACGTGTGAAGAAGTGAGTTCAAGGCCGTTCTAGTCCAGCGCAGTGGAGAGCACTGTGGTAGACACAGGCCTCCAGCCAGTGGGTGCTGTCCCTTCCTCCACCTCCCACATCCTCCTCACGACACCCCTGGTTAAGGTGCCTGATATTATCTCTTCACATCACTCAAGTCCAAAACTTCTTTCTGCCATGCATTTGTTGCTGCATTTAAGAGCCTAATATTGCAAAAGTAGCACTCTGAGTGATAGCGTCCAAAAGGATGAAGAAAAATTCAAGACTTGCCCTGAGGGCATTTGTATTAGATGGAAGATATAGCTAATAAACAAAGCAACATATAATATCACACAAGAGTGTGACAGGCACCATGAAGAAGACTCATGAGGAATGTGTGTGTGTGTGTGTGTGTGTGTGTGTGTGTGTGTGAATGGTACATGTGGAACTATGGAACACAGAAGACACATACAAATTCATTGTTAATGTAAAAACCGTCAAATGGCCCTGATGAAAGAATTGCTCTCCAGACAAAAGAGAATTAGGCAGAACCTGTGTTTTGCCTTGCCCCTATTTCCTACAAAGTGTATGTTGATGGTGAGTCCTTTAGGTTTTCTGAATTTTGGAGTAACATTTGAGATCAATGATTATGTAAGGGATTTTGGAAAAAGAATTCAACAAAGGCAAAGGAATGGAAAAGAAATAGAAATACTGGGTGCTACATTCTGTCATGAACTGTACTTTGTGTAACTTAGAGAGGCTTTGAAGATCAACCATTTTGTCCTAAATACATTCAAATCCTACCAAGAGCAGAGGACTATAGTGAGAAAATTTCTGGTGAATAACTGCAGGCCTTTGCCTTTCGGTGCCCATCGATCATCGTTCATATTGCCTTTCTGACTACTCATACTTCCAAGGTCATTGAAAGACACATGGCAGTGCTTAACCTGTTTGGGGCATCTGTCATGGTCCTATTGTACCTTATCTGCCGGGTCATATTTCCTGTATTCTCCCACTGACATTCTTCCTCCCATAGTACTATGGTATTCTGACAAGAGCTTTAGTCAAGAAATTCTTAAGTACTGCGACAACTAACTAACTGACCAGAACTTATTTATAAAAAATATGGAGGAAGGGGAGGTGAGCATGAGTCTTTCTATATTTGTTCATGACAGTTGTGCTGTTTCTTTGAAATGTGATTGCGGTTTATCAACATAAGCAATAAGCAACCCAAGTCCTCTAATTCATCAGACTCTTTAGACAGGTGTGTTTCCATAGTTCTAATGTAATACCCATAATGAATTACCTGGGAAATACTCAGAGTACAGGTGAAGGAGTTGTAGGAGAAATCACTCCTAAGAAAGCTGTGTGGTAGATTATGTTTATCAATGTTGTTTTTCTAAGCACAGGGAAGCCTCAGTTTCTTAGCCCAGACTATGAGACTGGACCATAAGATACTTCACCAATGAACTGTAAGGGGCAGGGATCTTCAGCTCTGCCTGGAGAGGCACCTAGGAGCTAATGTGAGAGCTTTGGTCAACTTTTCCTCAGACTCATCAATTAAGAAAATTGTAAGCATTAAATCCAAAACTGTAGGATGATGGATACCTCCTGAGGCCGGCTGACTGCACAGAGGATGGTTTCCTCAGCATAGTATCAGAGGAACATTTGTTGTGTTAAATCATCAATATCTTGAGTTGCTTATTAGCACAGTATGACTTAACCTATCCCTCCTTTGCCATGTATCTGAGAAGAATACCTTACCATGTTAAGCACAATGTGAACATTTGGGAAATCTGAAGACACATTAAAAACAGTTTTCCACAATTTATGCTCATCACTTCCACCAGTAAATCCTAGGAAATCAATGGACATTTAGTCTCTCCTTTTTTCCCCCAAGCACTGAGTATTGAACCCAGGTTCTCCTCAATGAGCTACAATCCTCTTCCTTTTTTCAAAGGAAGTTTCTGGCCATGCTGCTGAAGCTGGGATCAAGCTTGCCACTGTCCTGCCTCAACCTCCCTGTGTAGAGTGCTGAGTTTCTGGTGGGCACCACGGTGTCTGGCCTGTTGTTCGCTTCTTACGTGAAGCCACGTACTTACATTTCCTTTTCACAGTAACTGATGGTATGGAAGTCGAGAGACCTCAGTTTGATTGCTCCATCTTCTGCTTTGCATTTCTCTAGTGACATAGCAACCTAATATACACTGAAAAACTCAAGCTGCTGCCATTCAGTGTTGATTTTTAAGTGCAGCCTCCCACTGACAGACTCCATCCGTTGACATCCAGTGCTTTCAATTTCCAGCCTCCTAAGTGCTATCAACTCCAGCACTAGCTCCAGGGAGCCTAAGGCCCCTCTAGCTGTTTTTACTAGACTTCCTGTCTCTTATAGTTACTGCATTTTCCAGACACTACAAGATCTACTTCTCTTCACTTACCTGGCCCATTATACAAAATCGTAAACCTCCCTTTTCTAGGTATTAAGAATGCTTCAAGCCTTCCCCCAACTTCATATAGCTTTTGACTTTAATTGATCAATAGAAGTGCATTATCAGCTTCCTTTAACGCTTTTTTCTTGTTTTATCAGGGTTTCTCACATTGTGTTAAAATTCTGCTTCACCCTCAACAGACCGTATTTTCCTCTTCTATCACAATTTAATTTTCTTCTAGTCAGTGTCTGCAAGATATAGATCTATATCATAATAATTATATTTCCTTGATTTTCTTTTTTAGCTAGAAAATGCAACTAGATTTATGCACAACTATGAGTGTAGTTATGCACACTGGGGTTGAAAGAAACAAGAGAACATGATCTTTGCCTTTAGGGACCCAGGTTTACTGAATCACTAAATAAATTCCAGAATTGCTTTTACTGTTTGCTGCATTGTTAGAGCCATCCTGAGAATTCTGATAGGGATGATTTAAACATTTAATATTCTGGGTTCACTGATTGAGAAGTCTTATTTTAATATATTAATGCAGTCATAAATGAGAAACTCAAATATACCTACTGTAATTCCCTGAGCTTAGACTTTTAATGACTAACAATTAATGTAAGGAGAAATTCTCATCACAAAGCTTTGTTCATAACTGCTTAAGTTAGTTTATGGTCTGTTGATTGGCTAAGGGAAGTTAATTGTAACTAATTATATATAAACAACTTGCGAGCCATGAATAAGTAAGCCTCTGTGGTACTATCCAGTGGATCTTACAGTAAGGGAAGACAACTAAAGCTTCATGTTATATCTATTTAACAGTCTTTCAATGGCATTATCTGCAAAAGTTCTAATTTTATTATTTATTTATGTTGATGTATTTTAGTACAGGGACTGCAGGGTCTCACTATACTTGTCAGACTAATAGTGATCCTCCTATTTTCAGCCTCTCAAGTGCTGGGATTACAGGTGTATGCCACCATGCCCTGTCTCACTTATCTCAGCACACCATGGGGGCTGGGCTGGCCCAGCTCACTGGGGCTTGGATTCTGGTCCCTGTGCCTGACTTAACAGGTGCTTTATTTATTCTATTATTCTAAGCAGGACTATCTACTGTTTAATTCTATATTGTTCAGCTTTCTCACTTTTAGGACAGAATATCTGATACCTGTAGCTTAAAGGAGAAGTTTATTTGGCTCACAATTTGAGAGTTTTCACTCCATGGTCAGCTAGCTCCAAGCAACAAATATCAGGCTAGAAAAAGATGGCCGAAGTACGCTGTTTATCTCATGCCAGATGAGAGGCAAATATGGGGCAGGTCACCAGAGAAGAAAGGGTGAGAGATGAGATTTATTCTTCAAGGTTATGACTCTGTGATCCACCAAGATATCCCAGAGGTATGCTTTGCCACTCAGGCATCTCCTCAGCCAATCATGCTGAAAGCCAAAATTAATCATCACATTCAGCACTTCGTCAACCTGACACTGAAACACATTTCCTTAAGCCACATTTAATCTCTAATTAAACCAAATCATATGTTATTATTCTTCCTGATACAAATGTTCTGCACACAACACAAATATGCTAGTACCTTTTCCCAAATTTCGACAGTTTTATCAAAGTTTCTGTCCAAATTCTCCTCTAAGATGCAAGGTACCTCTTTATTGTAAACCCTTCTAAAATTAAGAAAGCAAGATATATAATTCCAAGATATAAAGGATAAAATGGCAGGGTAAATATTCCCATTTAAGAAGGGAGGAATGCAAAGCTAGAAAAAAGTAGTACCAAAAAATCTGAAGTGCAGCAGGAAAAACAATGAATCACATAGCTCCATGTACAGTACACAGGACCCATGGTGGTGAAATGTGAAGCTTGAACAACTCGGGCAGCTCCATGCTCTAGCCTTGTTGTTTATCACCCAGATGGCATCTTTCTTGGGCCTATTAACCTAACTGCCAGCAGCTTTTCTTGGTAGATACTGAACACTCCTGACATCTACAACTGGTACACATTTCCTGACCTTTCACATCTTCCTTTGATATTTGGGTGAAAGCCTTCCTGTCCCTATAATCTTGTATTTTGTATACCAGGAAAGTCAGTGTCATATTAGCTTAGCTTGAAGATTTTCCACCAGCTTGGTCAATAATCAGGTCATTTTAGAAATGACTACATCAACTTCAGAGTACCTGGACTCCTGAAAACAATGAAATTAATCCTAGTGAACCAATAACCTAACTGACCCTCTCAGACAGGAGGTTCATGAGCTCTCTTATCAATGAAAATTTTAGATTTAGGCACCTTTGAGCCTTCAAATTATAAAGTCTTTTTGATTCACAACCTGCTCTCAAGGCATCTTTCTTTGTGTCCTTGTACAAAGTGCTTGGTTTCTTTCTTTCTTTTTCTGTTTTTGTTATTGCTTTTGAGACAGGGTCTTGATAAGTAGCCCAGGACAGTATTGAGATCATAATCTTCGTGCCTCTGTCTTCAGTGTGTGAGGATTATAGGTAGGTGCCACCATACCTGGTGTTCTGGTTTCTTTTGCATACTGCAAATTTCTTTAGCATTCAAACTTCCTTTGGTCCTAATTTTATGTGTGCTTCATGTTTGACTAAATTGAGTATCTTCCAAATCTTTCTGCTCTGTGCTTTGTGTTGTCCATTATCACTATAAATCTGGTAAACTAGAATTGATTGTGCCCATTCCATAGACAATTGCACTTTTCTAGTACCAATTTTTTATTTGGTTGGCTTTCTCATCCCTTACACAAAATACCTAAATTATACAATTTAAAGAACATGGGGGCTGGCCAAATAGCTCAATGGGTTAAAGCACCTGCAAGCAGGCTCAGGAGCCAGGGGTTTGATCCTCAGGCTTGCTGTGCCTGCTCCACCACTGGGTGCACTGAGATGGCAATTGAGACTGGGCGTGGTGATGATCACCTGTAAGTGCTTGGGAGGCTGTGAACAGGTGGATAACTATGAGTCTGACCTATGTGCTGAGACTCTGTACATCCTGTGGACTCTTCCCTAAAATACAAAAAGAAAGAAAGAAAGAAAGAAAGAAAGAAAGAAAGAAAGAAAGAAAGAAAGAAAGAAAGAAAGAAAGAAAGATATATTTTGTTAATAATTTCAGAGATTTCAGTATGCGATTAGCTGGATCCAACATACTTTGAACTTTAGCTATGAATAGAGGAAAGATGTTAAATGTTGTGCAAATTATGCCTATGTGTCTGATGTTTAAAATGTACCATAGAGAAAGCTTTGGAACTCTTGATACAAATGAGATTTCAGTATGGCAGAAAGCTTGGCAAACATCAGAATTTAGCAGATTTCACACAATAAATGAACTATTTTAACAAATTTTTCCCCTTTAATTCTTCTGTTTAATAGTAAAATATCACAGATTGTAGTATCAACATTTTTTCCAGAATATTCTTTGAAATAAATAATTTTTTTATTTGTTAAAGAAAAAATATTTACAAAATAAGACCATTAGAAAAAATACACAACTTCACTAAAAATGATCGGAATTTAATAATGGTTGTTATATTGCATATTTTTGTCTTGCAATTTCAGATACAAGCATACACAACTGATCAAAATAAATAAATAAAGTATTAACTGTTTCTTACACTACACCAAAAGAGACCAGCAGTACAGTTGTCCAAGCTTTCCTTCTTTCTTTTCTCCTTTCTCTCATCCCAGTTATTCCTGCCCTTTGAACAAGATTTTTTCCCTTTCACAGTATTTATGGCACCTTTGAGATCATTTACTCTTTGAAATTCTTATACTAGGGAGAAAATACAATGTTGGTACACACAGGTCTGATTTATTTCTCTTATGAGTGTGGTCTCCAGTTGAATCCTTTTAAAGCCTCAAGTTTATATTCTTTATAGTTGAGTGATATTCCATTGTGTAAAAATACCACATCTCTTTTTATCCATTCTTTAGTTAATGCACATTTGGGTTGTTTCCAAGATTTAGTAATGACAAATTGCACTGCTATCAACATGAGTACATACATATTGTTGTGGTATGATGTTTTCAGTTCTTCTGGAAAAAATACCCCAACTTTTTAAGAAGGATTTTTTTTTAAAGCCGGCTCCAGCTGCCTTAAGGGCAGGTCTGGTAAGGAAGGTGGAGCTGGGGGTCCAACCTTGGTAACCTGCCCTTGACTGCGTTTGCATGAGCAGGTGCTTAAACAACCCAATTTTTTAAATGTGCAAAAATATTGTAGTAGTTTATGGTCCAGGAGAACTCAAGAGTTTCTGCTGAACCACAGCTTTGAGATTGCAAGGAAAACTCAGAAGATATTTGCTAACTGCACTGCCAATCCAGATGCTGAGCCAGAATAAAAACAGCTTAATGGTTAGAAACAACTGGTACAGAAACTAAACCTTTCTTATGTATAATATCAAAGGAAGACAAAACAAAAGTCGTTAAATGAAGAAGGGCCTGCTGCAGTCTGACAGCAAGTGAATTTCTCTGAATAATTTAAAGAAATCAAAATTTCCTAAAAGTGCAATAAAAATTTGAAAAGAAAATTATTCAGGAAAGTGAGTGCTTTCATTAGCACAGACCTCTGCAGAGTTCTTAGATTGTCTTCCTAATTTATTCTTGAAAGTAGATATTCCAATGATTAAGGTATCTACCCTTTTGTTAAATGGCTTTTCCAGATCTAGAATTCTACAAATGAAAACACATATAGGTAATAAAGAAACAATGATTTTACTCTTGCCTCTCTGAGAATTGCAAGAGGAAGCTGCTAGAGCTGTGGATAAGATGTGATACTCACAGATTCTGGTGCTACCATACCATACCCAGTGTCACCAGTGGTAGTCACAGAAGGAAAGTAAGATCTCATTGTACATCTTGCATGGACTTCGGAGCCTTAAAGGTCAAATACACTCAACTGTCGCCTGAGTACTTACAAAGAGAAGGAGATGTGAGCTCAGTACTTGGTTGCCTGCCTATTGGAGCTTTTATAAGTTCCATCCTTCACTAGAAATTGTAACTACATGGTAAGATGCATGCAATGAGGAAATAAATACCAAATAGTCTCACTTTAAAGGTTTTCCTATTCTCTTTTTGTAACAGTCTAGTGTCATAACAAAGACATTTGTACTTATCACCTCTTTTTTAAGAACTGAATGGTATAGAAGACAGATGACTTTTCTGGCTGACTGATTAAAACCTAAACCTACTGAAAAATTTTAGCCAGTCATTCCTTGGACAAAAGACTAATAAGTAAAACAATTAAAAAATGAAAAAAAATACAGATTCCCTAAATTCAAAGATTCTGCCACAAAATGGACATCTGAGATGAGTACACAGTTCTCAGATGAAGAAATACAAATGGTAAATAAATATAGGGAAAGATGTTCACTGTCAGTGGTCATTTAAGAGATGACCTCAGCCCAGAAAGAATGGTTATTATCAAGAAATTAACCAATAATAAATGCTGGCAGGGCTGTGGGGAAAAGGAAACTCTTTTCTGGTGTTGACAGCAGTGTAGACTGGTTCAATCACTACAGAAATCAGCATGGAGATTCTTTAAGAAATCTAGATCCAGAGGTCTCATTTGACCCAGCTATTTTCCTGCTCAGTATTTTCCCAAAACAGTTAAAAGCATCATATCACAGCAATACATGCACACCCATGAGGATAGCAGCATAGTTTTTAATAGTTAAATCTTGGAAACAACCCAAATGACTGTCAACTGAGAGACTGTTTTTTATTTTCTAGTTATTTCTTCTTTTTTTTTTTTTTTTTTTTTTTTTTTTTTTGGTGGAACCGGGGATTGAACTCAGGCCCTTGCGCTTGCCAGGGAGGCGCTTACTCCACTGAGCCATCTCCCCGGCCTGAGACTGTTTTCTTTAAAAGATGTGATTTTCTATACAGGGGAGTCCTACTCAGCTGTAAGGAAGGATAGACCTGAGACATGTGTGGACTTTGAGACCATATTTTAAGTGAAATAAGTTGGTCACACATATGTAAATATCACTTTGTTTCACTGGTATGAGAAACTGAACATAAAAACGAGAACAGAATTGTACAAGAGATACAGTGAAATTGTTCAAAAAGGTGGGTGGGGTTTAGGGAGAGGAGAGAGGAAAAGGAAGGATGATGCCTTAGTTATTCCTCTTGATGCTGGGATAAATACCCAACACTCCAAGTGAGGGGAGGAAAGGCTTATTTAGCTCACAGTTACTGGAGGTTTCATGGTTTAAAACAGCCCGAATTACATAGCAAGGCCTTGGAACCTTCTTTGTACAAGAAGCAGGGTCAGTGCCTCTGTGGGGTGCCACCGTGTTCAGGATGACCTGCTTCATACCTCCAAGAGCGGCTGCTGGCCTGTGTGTGTGTGGGGGGGGGCAGGTTAAGGGTTCTCGCCTCTCTGGCTCCACCCCTTGAGCCCTGCACTGCACCTCTAGCCCTACCCCTCAAGCCCTGCCAAGTCCTGTGGCCCTGCCCCTCTAGCCCCACCCTGGTCCTCTGGCCATGCCCCACAATCCACTTTGTGCTCCTTGAGCAGGGTCTGCCCCATGACTTAGATGAGACTTTCAGGGGACAACTAGAAACAAACCATAACAGACGGGAAAAGAATAAAAACGAGAAGAGTTTTTGGAAACAAAACTTTGTAAAAAAGGAGGGAGGAAGGGTCAAAGGGAAAGGAGGAGGATGGGAGGAAGAAAAGACACATCAGCTCAGTGATCTAATAGCCTGCCTAGAAACTCAGGTAAGGACCTGAGTTACATGCTGTGCCAGCCTGGTGCAGAGGCTGCCATGGAAACATGGTGGCTGTAGCTTTTAATCCCAGTGCTGGGGAGGCTGAGACAAGAGGATCACTATAATTATTACAACTCTGAAGCTGTGTAGTGAGACCCTGTACCAAATAAATAAATAAAAGGTCTTTTTATAAAGGTGCATCAATGTATATCAGGGCAGGGACAGGGGCTATAACTCAGCAGCATAAGTGTCTGCCTGGCAAGTGTAAGATCCTGAGTTCGATCCTCAGTACAAAGAACAAAAGTATATCAGGCACAAGTACAAATTCACTGTGATGGATGGGACCATTCTGTAGACCTAAACTTTTCTAGTAAAGCTAATTGAATTAAAAAAAAAATATTCAGGGGTTGGGGAGATGGCTCAGTAAAATAAGTGCTTCCCTGGCAAGTGCAAGGGCCTGAGTTCAATCCCTGGTTCTGAAAAAAAATTATTCAGTTACTCTCAAGCCCAATTTGAAACGATTATTACTGTGTTCTATAATGGTATGTACTCTTAACAAATATTTACTTTTGTTTATTTGAATATAAAAAATTGACTTGTATATATCCAGATACTACCACAGTTCTTATATGTGTATTATTTATATAACATGTATGTATATATTTTTAAAAATTATCCAAAATATTACATCTTTCACTTGTACTAAAGTTTTGCTTTAATTATGGTACTTTATATAAATTTAAATAAAGATTACATTTTGATTCTGTCTTAGTTACGCTTCTTCCTTTGCTGGGACAAATACCCAACACCCAAAATGAAGGAAGGAAAGGTTTATTTAGCTCACAGTCACTGGAGGTTCCAGTCCATATTCAGCTGGCTCCAAGGCAGAGGGGCCCATGGCAGAGGGCAGCAGTTCATGGTGGACAAACACCAACAATGACAAAGAGCAATCGCTAAAGAAAGTCTGTCTCTCTGTCTATTGCATTACACTCAGGCTCTCTGCCCCAGGGTGGGATGTAGTACTCACACCCATAATCCTAGCAGTACTAAGACCCCATAATCACCCGGCCTTGGATCACACATAATCCCAGTGGATCATGAGTTAATCACAAACTCTAGAAGTCCCAAACCCATGACTACATTAGACACAAACCAAAATTCAAATTATGTGCAAGCATTTATTCCTATTTTTATTTTGTTTTCCCTTGTTTGTGTATATTATCATTTTTCAGATTAGACAAAATAACGTCAATTTAGTTGTCAACCTAACTAATATTCTTCTCTGCAAAAAAAATAAAGAAATAAAAAGCCAGATAGATAGAAGTTAGAGTGGTATTTCCTACTGTCCCTGGTGGGCAGAGTGGTGCAAATGGGGTGTGGAACGTCTTAAATTTATTTAGATCACAACAACACAGTGTTAAAGGTGAATTTTCTATCATGTTAGCTTTGAGCACATGTGGTTTTTGTCCACAATATTAATAAGTGGCTTCTGTACTTCATCAAGAGCTAAGCAATTAAGTTTGCATTTTTGATGCTCTGTAAGTGTAATAGTGTGACACCGTTCTGATGATAACGCTCATTGATCATTCATAACGCAGCTACACACACCGTGAAGCGAGGATAAATCAGCACCTTTTCTTAGTTTCCATGCACTAAAGCACTTCATTTTCAGATTGATCATGTGCCCTTGCAGTTTAATCTTCAGCTGTCAGAACTTTTTGGTTTCATTTCCATCTATTTTCTTATCACAGATCTTTGTATTCTTATGAGAAAGTATTTTAGAAATAAACTGAGCAGCATGGCTGTGACCGAGCAGAGTGCTTGCGGCATTGCTGATCTGAAGTCTACTTAATGGGAGAATTTTTAAAAATTGTCATAGAGGCCTAGGACAGACTACAGATTAAAAAGGATTTTATTCAAGAAACAGAAGTGTATGGCTACAGACCTCTTTATTTTTCTCAGGACCTGTGTGGTTCTTTGCATTCCAACCAGTCCAAATTCCATAATAGAGATGGTGTCCTCAGAAGACGTCAGGTACCTTTCTGATATAAAAATCTGATCACAGTGATTTCATACCGTGACATCTTCTCATTGTTAGAATTATGCTTTCAGAAGATGTTTTTTCCACCTTTGGTTTTAAGTTTGGGGGTGGGGCACAGAGTAATACGTGTAAGATTCAGAAGAAAGATGAAAATTAGCCATGTCTGTGGCTGGGATGCTGACAGGTGGCCCAGAAGCACCTCTCTCATCCCTGGTCTGCTCCTCCAGGCTCAACGGATGTCCTCCTCCAAGATCCAGGCTCGACCTGGTGAAGGTACCAACTTCTGTAGAGCATCACACCCCAGCAAGGGATGGTATTCTGTTCTCTGGGCTCCAGTTTGACTCTGTTCTCCTTTGCTCCAAGTTCACGTTTTCTTCCACTGCCAACTGTGCAGCAGAAGCACCAGAGCCCTCGCCAGGCTAAGTGCAGCACAAGCCTTTCATAGGCTTCTTTATAGCCCTCCACAGAGCACATTGTTTAATCCCCACAATAAACGCCTTTATCCACATAACTCCCAGCTGTTCTGTTTCTGTGATCAAACCTTTATGGATGCAGTAATAAAGACTGATCTGCAGGTCAGCGGTCTCCTTTCAGCTGCTAACCAGGGGAGGGACAGGAGGTGTGCATCCTTCAGGACAATGTGGCATGTGTGGACATGCTTCTGTGGCTGGAACAGAGAAGGCTTAATCTTATTATAGGTATGTATGGATCCTTTACTAAATGCCTAACACAGTTTTGCTCCTTCCTGGGAATTTGCAGAATTGAAGCCATCACACGACGGTCCACTGCATTCATAGTCTCCTGTCCAGATACCAGCCACCCATTGCCTCTGCTAATCCAAATCACAAGAATGCATGCATTTCTGTATTACAATAATGAACATTCTTCCTTCCCATTCTAGTCTCATTATCACCAAGCCAGTAGACAAGGAGAGAAAAATCTTAAAACTTGGGCAAGCAAAGGAGTTTTGTCTCCTCTCTAAAAGTCTTTCTTTTTCTGGGCTCTTTTTGATTTCTGCTTTTTCCATTGTTTAGGAACTATCTTGAGCAAATATTTATTTTTAATTTCTTCTAGAGACCAGTTTCCTCGTTTACTTTATTCACGCATTAAATGTGATCTTCCTATGCCGATTTTGTTTTGATTTTATGATAAATGTGCATTTCCAAAGGGCTGTGCATTTCCAAAAGGCTTCTATGGCAGATTTCTTTCTCCATAGACAGGTGGTTTAATAGGCAAGCACCAAGAAAATGCTGAAATCATGCACAGTGCCTAGCTCAATCTCCAGGGTAGCACAGTCAGCTGACATCCAGTAGTGCCAAAAGTGATCAGCATAGGCAGAGACAACTCAAGGGTAAAGGGGTGGGAAACGAGTGAAGAAACTGTAGGCAGCTCGGGGATTCAGCCTTCACCCTTCACATCACGGTGACTGGGCTGGGGAAGATTTCAGCAACTGCTGATTTCTTCTCCATTGCCCACAGAACCTACGCAGCAGCAACTACTGTCGGCCTGGATCTTTTTTTTTTTTTTTTCTTATTCGTTTTAATGAGAAAAAAATAAAACAGCAATGAAAGAGTTTCAAAACAAGTTAGTAGGACAGTTACAATAATTGATACATTGCAGTTATTGTCTTTGTAGTAGTTACTCAGAGGACAAAATGCAGACATGATATCTTATCTAAACAATATTAGTACAAACCTTTCTTCTCAGTGAATAAACTAAGAGAAAACAGCTGCATATGTATCCTATTATGTAATATATATAATATATATATATATTATATATATATTATAATAACACTATCCTTTATTTTTATCTTCCTTTTCTTGTTTTGTTTTGTCAGAGATGGGTGTTCCACTACAGTTAGAGAAGCAATATTTGGAGAAGTCTTTAAAGGACCTTTTCATACTTGATGCCAGACCAAAGACTGTAGGTTCTTGAGTTCAGCAAGCTAACCCAATGTAGTCCAATAGTCCATAAAGTAGTGAGTTATCAGCACAGCTGGCAACTGTCAGAAGTTGTTGACTTGAGCCTTTTACAGCTCAGCATATTAATATAGCTTTATTTTTAATACCTTGTGGTTACACTTTTCTGCTGAATGATTAAGACCAAGTTAAAGCAAGGCCTATATAACCGAAAATGCAACTTTTTCTATCTGCCAAGGTCAGTCGAGTGCCCTCAGGACTTATCCTGGAACCATGTGCAGCACCTTGTCTGCACTCTTTCAGTGCCATGCATCTCTTATGCAGGCCTGGGTGTGATGAGAGTGCTTGCCTGCTGCTGTCCTTCCCTATGTTTTGCCATCTGCTTTTCCTTTCCAAACATTGTCCACACCTCTGTGTTAGGCTTCTTAATTAAACCATTTTTAAATGACCTCTGAGTATGTTGATATTTCTTGTGCAGGGACTGTGAGTGACAACGGAACAAACATGCATTGAACTCCCATTGCGATCCATGATGTCCCAAATCCTTTAGTGTACATTATTTTGTTTGGTTATCACAAATGCCCCACAGGGTATGAATTATCAGCCTCATAAAAATAAAAGGGAATTAACGTTCAGAGGTTTAATAACTTATTTGAAGTTAGAGTACTAAACTTAGTGGAGCTGGGACTGGAGCCCAGCTGTTCAAACTCCATACACTTTTCATCACATTATACTATTGAGAATAAAGGACCAGTTATTGGAAATAGATCAAAAGCTAAGTATCGGTCTGGCAAGAAATTTTCCTTAATAATGAGTCAATTAAATAATAAACTGACTTGCCAGACTCAAAAACAAAGACCTACATTAGGACAGCAAGCAAGTCCAGGCCTAGAGGCACAGTAGCCTTGTCTAGAATTGCGTTCAGGAAAATAAGAAGGCATGAGTATGCTTTGTACGCTCAGCACTGCTGAATCGCATGTGCTGCTGTGGCGAGGGAGGCCTGAGATGTTGGTGGTGTGTGCGTCCGGGGGAGATGCTTCACCGCTGCCGTCTCCTGTGCTCTTAGAAAGCAAGGTGAAGGACCACAAAAATCTCTGTTTACCTGTGCACTGCAGCAGCGGGGTGGAGGTGGAGAGAGAGAGGTGGTATTATTTCTGTTGTTTTCTCTAACGTTAGGAAATTTAGGTCCCTAAACTTATAGCATTGTTCCACATAGTTATTTTTTAATTTTTTATTTATTTATTTTTATTTAGTACAGGATCTATAGAGTCTACAGGGCATCCCTGCACACATCAGGCTCATAGTGATCCTTCTGTTTTCAGCCTCCCAAGAGCTGGGATTACAGGCATGTGTCACCAAGCCCAGGCTCAATCCCCAGGGACTGGGCTGGCACAGCACCATAGTTTTTTTTTACTTATTTATTTTATTTATTTATTTTGGTACTTGGCGCTGAACTCAGGACCTTGAGCTTGCCAGGCAAGCACTTATCCTATTGAGCTATCTCCCTGGCCCCATAGTTATTTTAATAACCCAAATTTTACACGAATGTGATAAAGCCAGATAGATAATAAAAAGATGATAAAAATATTTCTTGTTTTATTTTAACAAATTTCTTAGATAATAAAAGCCACTTAGTGCTTTGACTCACTATAAAAACTTGGAAAATCTAAGAAAATACAATAAGACAGGTGTCCATGTAGGCACAGGCAAAGAAGATGTGCAGATTTATACACATCAGACACAGTCAGAGAGCAGACACATGGACAGTCATTTACATGAACTTTCAATTTGCAAGAATTTCCAGAGCCATGACACATTTTTCTTTCACACACAAGCCTAGTGCACAGTTTTGCTAACTGGATTGGCCAGTATCTGAAAGTTGCAACAAGGCCAGCAAAGGTCCAGGGCTTTTCAACAGGGGCTAATATACAAATTTAGCCCAAGTAGTGTGCATCTACAGGACCTCTAAAGGGGACAGGAGTGCAGCTTGGTGTTGCAGGGTGTGCCTGGCATGGGTGAGGGGCTGCGTTCTGTCATCAGTGCCAAAGCACACAGACACACACACACACACACACACACACACACACACACACACTCAAGAATATGGTTATAAATGAA
>PVKA01008010.1:0-74933 GCA_004027165.1 Ctenomys sociabilis
TCAGCTATAAAAAAAACTGTAAATATAATATCATGTATGCACCTTGTACAATACCAAAACGTTATGAAAACAGTTTGCAATGGATTAATTCATTGACTCTGTATGGTTAAGGTGTTTTGAAACTGTCTGATTGACATTTGTATTTTAGTAAAATAAAAATAAATGAAAATAAAAAATAAAAAAAAATAAAAAAGAAAGAATCAGAAAACAGAATACTAAGGGTAGGTGGAGCTCTCAGTCCTGATGGGAAAAAAGAACTTCCAAAGGATTATAGTGAATTTATTCATAAACTTGTCAAGTTGATGTGCCTCTCTTCTGCCTATCGACTTGTTCACGTGGCTTGCCTCTGATGCCTCGTGTTCTGAGGACTGGCCTTACTCTCACCTGACGTATCTATCCCATTTTTAGTTTTACTGCTTTTAAGAGTACACTGAGTGATTTCAAATATCGACTGTTTAATTAATTAAATTGATTTTGAAATCACTGTATTCCATGTCGATATTAACTTATTTTTAAGATGGATTTGTTATTTTATTAATACTGAATATATATTTTTTATTATTGCAAATTCCTCAAAACTGCTTATTCTTCTTAATCTACTGTATTTTATAAATAAAAGATACCTAATAGAAGACAAGGATGTTGCTGTTGGCATTGCTTCATAGTATTTTACTATGTATATTTAGCAAATCAGTAAACCACACGTAAGTGCATATATATGTATAATGATACAATGGTTATAAATAAAATGATCAAAGTGCTCTCACTTTCTTTTCATTATGTGAAACAATTCTCAAGGTGCTTTTTCCTGAGGCTTTTCTGGCACTGTCATGGTGCCTCAATGTCCTGAAGTGATTTGAAACCTTTACATTTCGTGGTTACTTTGACTAGGAAAAGCCAGAAGTGTCACAAATCCAGATATCATGAATAAGATGAATAAATACACACCTATATATTGTTACATGCCTGTCCCTTGTTGGATGTCACTCAAAAGCAGTATTCATATTTTTATAATAGTTCATAATGATAATCCCAGCACTTCAGAGGCTGTAAACAGAAGAATCACTAAGAGTCCGATCTATGTACTGATACCCTTGGACCCTTACTAAAATAGAAAAAAAAGTTTATATTGAAACTAACAAAAGATATGAAAATATTTTCTAATATATTTCACAATTCACAATGAATACGAAATAGAAATAAACACAAAAACCATATAGTAGTTTAATGTTTTTCCCAGATTCATTCTCTCCAATAATTATAGATACATATGTTAAGCATTCAAATTTACATAGAGAAATAGAAAATTGAAACCTAAAGAAAAATGACATAATAGCTGAAAATATCACACCAAATTTTGGATTTCAATTATTCCTTTACAAAGTATGTATAATGACTTTGTGATTTGTTTTTCTATTTTTTATTTTATTCATTTATTTTTTATTGAAGAGCAAATAGCAATGAGACAGTTTCAAATCAAATTAGTAGGACTGATTAAATAAATAATACATTGCATATTGTATTCTTAGTGGTTATTTGTTGTACAAGGTGCAGACATAATATTCTATTTGCAAACACTATTACAGCAGATGCCTCTGTTCTATGAATTAAGAGAATGTAGCTGTATATCTATCTTTTTTAAAAGCTGAATTATAGCACAGTTTCAATAATTAATACTTTTTACATTGTTATCTTCCTAGTGATTATCCATAGTATGAGAAGCAGACAGGATAGCCTGTCTAAACACTATTAGTGCAAGTCTTTCTTCTCATAGAATTATGCAAAAGTACTGTATATTTATCCTCTCTAATTTTTATACAAACACAGAATAGTTGTTCCTTTGTATCCCCCATTTTTGTTTAGTCCTGTCAAAGATGGGTATTTTGTTTTCATTCCCTCATTATAGGTGCTTGAATTCAGAAAAACAATGCAACATAGTCCAGCAGGCCACAATATTAGTGGGTTGTCCTAAGAAGTTGTTGACTAGCCATTTATAGCTCAGCTTATTATTATGGCCTTATTTTACAAACCTCATTTTTATACTTTTCTGCTGGATGGTTAAGACCGAGATAAAGCAAGATCCATGTAACAAAAAAGTAACTTTATAGATCCTTTGTCAGTGTCAGCCACGTGGATGAATCATGTCCATTGCTTGGCCAGTTTGCTCTCTGTGGACTTTGTTATTTGTAAAGACATAATTATCAGTAATTACCTTAACAGTGTAGTATAATATAATTATTTTTATTAAATCAAACCTTTTGACCAAAACAAGTATTTCCAAAAGACAGTAACAAATTATATTATTAGAAAAGATCATGATAAATATATAATGAAAATGATTGCTCCATAATTCTTACACAGGGTTTAGATATCACTATCATCTAGGGCTTTTATGTAAAAGAGCCATTAAGCACAACTTAATAAATGGCTTTGTCCCATAATGTAAACACTTGTGTTTAAAAAATAGTAATATATAGGATTAAATAAGAAAAAAAACCTAGGAGTAGAAAGGAAATATTTTGATTGTCTAAAATATTTGCCTTCGTAATGAAAGCATCACAGTCACGTATAGTGAAACAGAATTCATTATTCTTGTACATGTTGAAATTCCAGACAATGAGGAAAGGACACATTTAAAATATTTTACAAATTTAACCCTTTTTAACTCTCATACATATATCATCAAAATTCCCTCATGCGCACATGAGAGAGAGACAGAGACAGAGACAAAGAGACAGAGAGAGAGAGAGACAGAGAGAAACAGAGAGACATCCACAGAGATAAAATTAATGTGCTAATTTATGAGATTACCTTAGTTCACTGACTGGATTTTCTTCAGTAATATTCTGCATATACTAGAGAGAGATAATCTAGTATCTATCCTCCCCAAGTAACTAAAAGCCTCATAATGAGAGAAGACACAGATGCATCTCCAGTTACTGGATGAAGGCTTGCAAGCTCCCTGGAAAATCACTGGTATGATTCCCCATTGTATGGCTGAATAAACCTGTTGATTATATCTACAGGCAATGACACTAGCAATACCACCTTGTTTCAGGAGAAAAAAGCATTTCAAACACAGTCTGACCAGTTTTTACTTCTTCACCTTATATTCTTGCAAAGATTTTAAGCCTATCAGAGTGGTGCTACTCAGTCAGGGTGGATCTTTCTGTTCCAGGCAGCCAAATGAGATAGAAATATTATAGGCGGGTAGACAGAGACAGTCCCTTAAAAGAGATGAATGCTTCTGCTGTGAGCCAAACCTGAAGGCCAAACAATGCTAACCTGCCTGAAGATTAGCACTGGAGTTGATATTCTAAATAGGTGTCAATCACCTTAAAAGAGCCCAAGTGAGTCACTAGCCCAGCTCCCAAAATGAAAAAACCGTGTTCCATATTCATTACTCCATGACTTGTGACTCTCTTCCTCATTTGATTATGGGCATAATCAACTTTACCTGAGCAATGGTGCTTGTAATCCCATTGGTTGGCCATTATTTTGTGCCACCCCGCATCCACCTGAGTTGCCATTCTCTCCACCTTAGCCGCTCATGGTTTTATAATATAAAAATCAATGGAAGAGACAGCTTCTGGGGGAACTACCCACTGGGTCCTCCCCCACGTCCAAGATAGGTATAGGAACTTTCTTTCCCTCATAAATATATTCTGCTCATACTTCTGTTTGTTCCTAAAATTCATTCTTCAATTTTAGAAAACACAAACTCATCCAGGTCAGGTCAAGAGATTATTTTGCCCTATGTTATTTGGAGGTTCCCTATATCATTTGGAGGTCACTCACCTGAGATCAGTATTTTTTCCCTTTATCATTTCCATCTTGCTCTGTTGACTTGTCTTGCCAACAATCAATGGAAGCACCACATATAAACACCTATGATGATGTTTTACTAATCTGCTACATTTTGTTTCAATACAGTCAAATTGTTAATTAAGTTCAATCATCACACAATAACAGGCTGTAAAATAAGCTACTAGCTGATTCCAAAGAATCAATGAAGAACAAAGTAGTAATTCACCACTAAGGGAAATATATTTAAGTTAGAGTTTTAGGAAAAGGTCACAATGTTTACATGGCAGAAATTGTGATATATGGAACATTACAAATAATTTCAGCCCACTTACATCAATTAAGTGGTTAATTATCTTAAAAATAGATAAAATCAAATTCAAAATCTCGATTTGGTTATATACAGTCAAAGAGACTGTGAATTTATCTCGTTTGCGCATGTTCATAAACCTGATATTACCATAATGTCAACTTACATTTTTTTCGCATTGTATTTGAGCAAAGTTAAACTAAGACAATGTGCTTCTATTGTCACTTTAAAGAAAATCTACTTAAACTTTGTCTCAGCATTGTTCATAATGTAACAGAAGGAGATAATGCTTTCAAGATTGCCATAGACAAATTTGATTAAGAAACAGCAAAGGAAAATTTTTCAGTGTTTCTTTGTTCCATGTATCATGTCTTCTGCAAAGAAGTAATCATAAGATGATTGATGTTGGATAAATGTAATACTTTATTAAAACTCTATAACAAACTTTTGTATAGCCTTTCATGTACATAATGTATCTTCTGAATTATCTACTGATTTTATTAGAAACAACTTCAATTATGTAATATATATTAATTGATGTTATTTTATATTCCATATATAAGTTATTGAAAATGATCCCCCATTTCACATTCACTCTCCTTATTTGCCAACTTCCTTCCTTAAATACATACTGTTGTTTGCTTTCTACCTCAGGGCTTTCTCTCACAAGTGAGTAACTTTCTCAAGAAAAAGAAAAAGGAACACCAAGAACTAGGCTTTTAATTCTTACAAAGTAATTCTCAAAGATAAGAGGTAGGAATGCATGAATAATTATGTGTAGCTTTCTGTACCTTAGCAAGACATTTCAGAGGTATAATCTTCAATACACTTGAAAGGATGATCTATAGGACTAAACCTCTCACACCCACATGAACAACTTGCACATGAAAGGATCCTAAAATGATTTCTCTATCTCTCCATTTATGTGTATGTCAAGACATTGTTTTCTAGATAAATTGATGGGCTTTACAATTTTTTTGAGAAATTGATTGTTGGATAACTCAAAGAAAGACAGAAATAAGTCTAAAACCTTGATTGGAAAACTGAGGAAGAGCAGATCCAAATACACTGTCTACTATTTAAAAGCCATGTATTTACACGTAATTTGAATAGAGATAATACTTTCTTATTCCATAGCCCTGTATTCAGGGCTATATAATATGTTACATTATATCTAGTGTTGCAGACTTGAGTAAAACCAATTTCAGAATAATACTTTCAACTGCATTCATATATAATCCATACAATATATTTAACTATTTGTACAAAAAACAGAGATTTTGTCATGTACAAGTTTTGTGTAAATATCATCTTTCTATCTAACAGTAATACTTAGCATTGAATAATAACATTAAGTAATGTTTCCATTAGCTCTGTATTTATAATATTATGTCTCATGTAATAATTTGATATATGGGACTTCATCCTAACTGTTTGTAAAGAGCTAAATAAATTGAAAAAATCGGAAACTCTTTTTTACAGTTGCAAGAGAAGGGAAGATACAGGGCAAAATACTTCCTCAAAAGCAAAAGCAATCACTGATAAACAGGCAGGTACAGAGAATTTCAACTTAACAAAGAAATCAATGAACAAGACTCTATAGCAGTCATACTGCAGTAGGAAAATCTAAACCATAATGAAGAAATTTCTGGAGAGCTAAGCATAGAAAAAGCCTGAGGAAAAAAACATCCATGGGGGTTTACCTAATTTCTGTGAGCTTTCTTTCTAGATCCTTTATCTGTTCCTTACAGTGACTACGGGATGAAAAATATTAGCACAACAAATAAGGGAAAGAGAAAATTCTTCCATAGCATTCTGTTACATTTAATAAGCCCTGCCCTCAGGAGAAACTATTATACTGGAGTCCTGCCTGATGATTTTATATTAGAGTCTGACCTAGGGAATTAAATATCCAAGGCCATCCACATGTAGGCTAATACTTTGGAAAGGGAGGTGTGTAAGTTCAGGTCACACTAGGCATGCATTCCCACCTAAAGGTGAAACAGAACTAGTTGTGAAAGTTCTGCATGCAAATTCACATAAAAAGTCACAGGTTTATAGTATGATCTCGATAATTTCAACTAACATAAATTTCAACTTACGTTAAATTTTCAATTCACCATTGTGTGTGAATTTCTGTGTTTGTGTGTGTGAACACAACCTGAATTTTTTTAAATCATGAGAAAAATGTGTAAAACATGATGAGAATGTCATGTAAAATATCTGCTGAATAAATAAAAATAACTTGACAAATATAGGAATAATAATATTTATCTAAAACCTGTTTGGAAAACGATTAACATATGGATAGCAAACCTAAGTATTTTGAGCAATAAAATGAATTACACAGAAAGAAATGATTATTTTTATATATTACAGAGATGTTAAGCTTATTGCCTAGAAGGCTGACTGTTATAGAAAATATGTTCCTTTCCAGATGTTACTTCATGAAAATGGATCAAATAATGTGTCATTATTTGTGGCTTTTGAATCCTGCTGTTTTGAATAATAAATAAGGTAGGGACAAACTAATTGATAAAGGATGTTATAAATGGAAAATATTTCGTAATGTATTGGAAAATAAAAATCTGTTACTTCATTTTCTTTTTCTAATTAATTTTCTTGAGAAAGAAATAGCAATGAGACAGTTTCAAAACAATTGATTAGAACAGTTACAATAATTAAACTATTGCATATTGTTGTCTTCATAGTAGTTATTCAAAGTACAAGACGTAGATATGTTGTCTTGTCTAAACAATATTAGCATAAATCTTTCTTCTCATTGAGCTAAGAGAAAGTAGCTGCATATCTATCCTAACTATTCTGCATATACATATATATTTTTTCACTACAAAATGGTCCTTCATTTGTATCCCCCTTTTTGTTTAGTTTTTTCACAGATGGGTATTCCATTGCCATTCAAATATTGTAAGTGCATGAATTCAACAGAATAATCCAATATAATCCAGTAGGCCATAATAGTAGTGGGTTATCCACAGGACAATAACAAACAGACTGAGAGGGAAATTACAGAAACAATACCTTTTGCAATAGCATCGTGGAAAATGAAATACTTAGGAAACAATCTAACTAAAGAAGTAAAATGTCTATTCAACGAAAATTACAGTATTCTGAAAAAAGAAGAGATAGAGGCTATGAAAAAATTGAAAGTTATTTCATGCTCCTGGATAAGAAGAACCAACATTGTGAATATGACCATACTCCCAAAATTGGTATATAGATGTTACTCCATTTTCTGTGTGAGAACTAATATAGAAAGTTGAAAGAAAGAAAAAATAAATTACTAATCATTGACTCAACTTTAGAAATGAGAAAAGATCAAGTGTGATAAAAGAATAGAAAAGATGCAGAACAATTCAACGTACCTTTACTTAAGTATGTAATTGTTGTACAGTTTTTTTTTTTTTTTTTCAGAATGAGGGAGTGAACTCAGGTCTTTGTACTTTCCAGGCAAGGACTTATTCTACTGAGCTATCTCCCTGGCTCCTACAATTTTTAAGTAAATAATGTAGGGATAAAAATAAGTATGCAGCCTTTATTCCTCAAAACAAAGCTCTTACATTTTTGAGAGCTCTGTGAACAACTCAGTAAAGTACTAAATTACATATATTTGCATTCCAAAGTGTGAAAGTTAGATTCTATTTTTGTTAAAGTATCAAACACGAGACACTACAACATTAACTTTCAATTTAGTTTGACAAACATGAAAACCATTATTGGAATATAAAACCAACCAATCTGTACTTGATTATCACTGCTGAGTCGCGATTTCAACACAACATCAAGGAAATTCATTATTTTACAAATATCTACAAAGAAAACATACCACTTACAGCTAAAAATCATTTACTTTTAGAATAAATTGATTTGAGTATGTTTAAAGTATAAAATTTGTCCATGAGACACATACACAGCACAGTGAATTTGATAGAACAGAAAACCATATCCATCATTTCACCTAGTTACACATTCTGTCCTTTTATGGCATGAAGAGTTATTATGCACTAATTTAGGAAAAATTATAATAAAATATCCTTAACTATTAGCCTTCATGTTGTACATTAGTTCTTTCAAATTGCACATTGTACATATTATTGGTGCTTTTAGAAACACATTGCACAATTTCCTACCTATACCCTGACCATAGTAAATATTTCATACTTTATCTTCACATTTTAAGCAGCAAAATTTCATAGTTCACAGTACAGTGAGAGCCTAGCCAAATTTTCCTATACAACTAAGTCAGCGTGTATATAATTATTCCTGAGTACTGATAATTTTGATGATAAAATATAGGCAAATCACTTTCACTATTCTTAATTTGCTCTACACTTGTCTTTCTTCTACCATGCAAAATCAAAGTTCTTGTCTACTATTTTTTACTTAATCTGTACAATAACACCTTGGGTCATTACTTCCCTTGTGACAGGGCTCTTTTCTGCACAACAAAACCTGATAATTATATTCAGCATAATGAAATTTATATCAACAAATATATCTTTAATGATTAAAACAGGTTTGCAACTCTCCACTAGCATCAGTACCTAAATACCAAAGTGGTTTCACAACATACCTTCTGAAAAGAACGACCAGAATTTTCTTTACTAGGAATGTTTAAAAAATGTTGTATCATGTTATAATTATTTCTGAATGCTTTCATTTAATAATAATCTATGTTCAAGGCAATATTTTTAATTTTTATAACTGTGTTGAGAAAAATGAATTGCACATATGACAATGTACATAATGGTAACTCTTGATATTAAAAAAAGACTTTCTTCTTTGAAAACAGCAAAGCATTTTTAATTTTATAAATAGGGAAACAAATGTTTATCTTTCAACAATTAAGGAAATAATGAGTTCCCCTTATGCTATGATGATCTTATATGATATGAATAATGGTAAAATTGTCATAAAGGGAACATATTTTTGTTTGTGCTCTGATCTTTTATTTCAAATCTGTTGAGAACCAAGATTTGTATCTCATATATGTCATACTGTAATCTTTATCTAAATTAAAAGCTTAGTCTTCCAATACTTTATATTCATTAGAGTTAACATTTTATTGACACATGTCATTTTTTTTTTTTTTTGTATTTTAGGGAAGGTTCTATAGGGTGCTCAGGGTCTCACTACTAGATCAGACTCATAGTGATTGCCTCTTTACATCCTCCTAAGAGCTAGGATTACAGGAACACTCCACTATGCCCCATCTCGATTGCCATCTCAGCATGCCCCAAGGGCAGGACCAGCACTGCAGGCCTGGGGATCAAGCCCCTGGCCCATGTACTTGCTTGCAGGTGCTTTAATCTTCTGTTCTATTTGACTAGCCCAATATTTTGTACTATAATCTATCATTTAACTTTTCCTATCATATATTATGCATATAACTGTTATATGACATATGTATAACTCAAAAGAGAAATCGCCATGTTGTATACTACATTTATAATACATAGTACTTTCCATAAAACAGGATATTTAAAAAATGATTTAATGAGTTCATTTCATATTTCCTAGTGCTTCTCATATTACTTTTGTAGAATATGCATTATCAGCACTTTATAATCTCTATTACCCAAATTATGTTACAGTAATATATTTTCTATATAGACTTATTCTCTTTAACAGATAGTTACAGATAAGTCATATTCTCGTTTTCTAATTATTTATATAATAATCAGGCAAAGCATACTATACTAACCTTTTGTCTCAAGGTAAATTTTCCTAGTTTGTGTTCATGAAATTCATTAATAGAAATAGCTATCCTTATATAATATCCTATTCTCTGCAATGTTATACTGAATGATGTAGATCTACAGTTTTACTTTTATATTGTTTATGTCTCACTCTTTACTTCTATTCATATAAGGCAAAATAGTAACCATTTAAATATCAACTTATAAGAGCCAAAGTGTAAAATATTTAAAGGATCAAATTGTTGGCTTAGTAGCTATGAAAAAAATATTTTCCAACAGAAAGGGAAGACTCAAAACTCCAACCATAACAATTGCTATTTGTATTGCTCATGTGATTCCGAAAGTTTACTTAAGAGAAGAAGCAAATTATGTGAACAAGAACGCTAAGGTCCTGTTTACAGATGCCTATCACATTAGCTCATATATTTTAAATATGTAGCCAAACAAAGAACAGATAAAGAGAAAAATTCATGGGAAAAATCCCTAGGACAGTCTCATGAGGGCAAAATTTCTGTATGTATGCATGAAAACTTTAGAAATGTAAAAATCCAAAAGTATTTAAAAATTTGACACAAAAAGAAAGGATTAAACCAATACTGATTTGGGTGAATGATTTGATGTCAGTATATGAGGACAAAGAAATGAAATTTTGCTTATTATTTACCTAATGTATATTTCCTATTTATAACAATAGTCAGCACATAGTGTATGCTTAGTAAATATTTGTTGAAGTATGGGGGAAATATTATAATGGCTCAATTATTTCTAATTATGCCCTCAATTACCATTATTGAAATGCAAATAAAATTGAAAATAATTCAACTGAAAATTTTCTGTAATAAAGCCTAGTGATTATTAATTTTTGCCTAGTAGCCATTATAATGAGTTAGAGATGAGATTTCTCATTTGGTATCCAGAGTTCCCTAACAAATTCAAAGAATTATATTTGTACTGAGATAAAGAAAATGAGGAAAACTATTAGCACAATGGATACTGAGTAATTTACTGAATTTACCAGCGTTATATTTGATTAGTAAGTTTTAGCAAGATAAAATTTGCTAGTGTGACAAATAGGTAGTAGTTCATTTTGGCAGCTTCAAATCATTAAAATTATAGTAGCATTTGTTCACTTATTTTAACTCTTAACAATCCACTATTGTTCATAATTTTGCTCTTTAGAATTAGCCTCCTCCATGTCTTTCCCACAATACCCAATTTTTGTTACCTTCTAGCCTATAACTATCATTCTTGTTTACTGCATAAATATGTGTCCATCTGTTTCTATTTCAGTAAATATGGCTGCCAGGATACAACTGAGAGAAGAGATGGGAAACTGCAGGGCTGTAGGTTCTTTCACAACTAAGTACCAACTGTGAGGTCTGCTACTGATGGGGAAAACGAATTACATAGAATAAATAAATCTAGAGATTCAATGTAATCAAGATGCAATTTGAAGAATGGGCATGGTAGCGTGTGCCTATAATCTCAGCACCTGGGAGGCTGAACACAGGTGAATCACTACGAGTCCAATCTGTGTACTGAGACCTTTTAGACCCTGTACTAAAACACAAAAGAAAAGGTTAATTTTGATATTCTTACAATGAATGCTAAAACTTTGTCAAACAAGCAAGGTTGAAATGCACTCATCACACCAAGATAGAATAATTATCCTGTCTGAACACTATTAGTACTATGATTAACTACTATAAAGATAATACTATGCAATTATTTAATTATTGCAACTATCCTATCAATCGGTTTTAAAACTGTTTCGCCTGTGGATCTAGCCCAAGATCCCCACATGAGTGAGACCTTCCTCCACTTTCTTAGGATGCCTTTACCCTTCCTGATCCAGCCTAGGCACACCCGCATGAGTAAGACCTTCCACCATGCTCTCTGGACCTTGCCACCTCTCCACAGCCAGAACAAGCCCAGGCCTGGGAAGTGTGTGGGTAAGCTTCCATGTTCCCCTGAGTCCGCTGGACCTCTCCAGACCAAGCCCAGGCCCATCATGTGAGTGAGACCTAGCCTTTTGCAATTATCTTAGGACCCCTCCACCCCTCTAGAGCAAGCCCAAGCCTACATTGTGAATGAGAACTTCCTCTTCACTCTCTGGACCCCTCCAGACCCGCCCAAGCCCAGGGACTGCAAGTATTTCGGAGCTTCTGTGCTCCCCTGCATTCTGTGCTGAACCTCTCAGGACCAACCACATGAGTAACACCCTTGGCCACACTCTTGAGACCCCTCCAGCCCTCCAGACCCAACTCAAAGCCAGGCTGTGGAAGTGTGTGGGAGAGCTTCACAGCTCCGCTGTGTCTGCTTATCCCATCCAGACCCAGCACAGACCTGAGATGCTAGCCTGGGGTGAAAATCTTCAGTTGAAGTCTCTGCAGAGACAAGGGCCAGAACCAACAATCTAATCCAGGAGCACAACATCTTGCCACAGGGACACAACAGGTTCATTCCAAAGGGCAGCAGCAGAAAGGAGCAGAGCACAGTAGCCAGATGCAAGCCAGGCAAAACCAGATGAATTCAAACTTCCTAGATCTGCACCAGAATTTCAGTAGGTGCTAAGGTTATAACTGCACCAAAACATGACACCAAAGGTCAGAGGACATGCTACACAAAATTCCAAGGAAAATGACTAAAATGCAATCTCAGATCACAAACTCACCCAGAATAAGTGCACAGTACAGTAACACAGAAGAAATCAGGAATCATACAGTGGAAATATCTGAAACAATAGCGCCTTAAGTAAAGAAACAACAGCAAAAAGGTATATAGGAACTCGGATCAGAAATAATTTCTGAAACAAAAAATACCTCTGAATTAATAGCATGTGCAGTAAAGAAACAGAAGCAGAAAGATATAGAGGAATGCAGTTCAGAATTAACCACTGAAATAAAAAAGGAAATCTCTCAAGAGCATCTCAAGTAAAGAATCATATGCAGAAACATATAAGAGAAATAAGATCAGAAATAATCTTTGTGTTAAAAGAATGAATACATGCTTCTAAAGGAAACACTGATAAAAAATAGAGATTAGAAAAACGACAGATTCTTTGAATGCACAATACCAAAAAAAAAAAAAAAAAAAGGTCTCATGGAGCAGACTCAAAGAGACATAGAGAAATTGAAAATCTCACAACCTTTCAAAAGTTTTTGAGTCAAAGTGAAGAAAGCATTCCAGATCTTGAAGATGCTATTGCAGCTACTTAAAGGGTAAGATAATGTCTCTTAAAAAGCAATTGGGATGCAGGAAAAAATAATTTGTTACCTGCGAGAAGATGCAAAGATGAGCAATGGGAGCCTAATATGCATCAATGAGAAAGAAGGAGATAATATAAATTATATAAAGATAATTTGGCAGAAGTAACAGGAAAACTTTCCCTAATATGAGGAAACAATCTGGCATGAATCAATTGAAGCATGAAAGACTCCAAATAACTTCAACCCAATTAAAAACACACTGAGAAGTACAGTAGTCAACATCCCAGAAATCCAGCCCAAGAACAATATACTGAAAGACACTACAGAAAAGAAACAGATCACGTTTAAAGGAAAACCCATCAAAATTAGGGCACAATTCCCTTCACAAACCATGAAGACAAGAAGAGCAAGGAGAAGAGTGCTTCAACTCCTCTATGAAAAAAATTTCAGCTCAGACTACTATATCTTGCAAAACTCTCTCAAGTTTGATGGAGAAATGGACTACTTCCATGACAAAGAGCAATGAAAGAATTTCATGATGACGAACGCAATCCTACACAGAATACTAAAAGATATTCTAGACAAGGACCAAAGGATCAGAATTCCATGAAAAAGAACCCACTAAATAGGACAAACAATTGAGCACAAGAGAAATAGGAGTACACAACAGGTAAATAACATGTAAAATGTAAGTCAATACATCTCAATTATTACCATCAATGCAAATGGATTCAATTCACAACTTAAAAGATATACACTGGAACAGTGGATTAGGAAAAAAATTCAACAATATGCTGTATACAAGAAACACACAAAACTCATGAAGAAATTCATAGGCTGAAGGTCAGATGATAGAAAACAATACTACATGACACAGAACCTCACAAAAATTTAGGGGTAGCAATTCTGTTCTCAGACAGTCTCAGCTGCAAACCTAGAATGATCCAACTAAATAAAGAAAGGCACTATATACTGGCAAGGGGAGAAATTCAAGAGGAAGAAGACACATAAATATGTATGCACCATACACAGAAGTGCACAACTACATAAGAAAAATCTTAATGGACATGAGAAATCTATTATCCAATAAAAGTCTTCAGAGGAGACAGTAACATCCCTTTGTCCCAAAAAGATAGGTCAAGCAGACAAATAATTAGCAAAGAATTAGCAGAACCGAACATAGCTTAGAACAAATGGATTTAGGGGACATGTACAGAATGTTCCACCCAATCACATTTGAATACACATTTTTTTCAGCTGAACATGGGTCACTTTCTAAACTATACCACATACTAGTACATAGGTCATGCTTAAGGAAATACATGAAAATAGAAATTATCCCATGTATATTATCTGAAAAAAGTGAAATAAAGCTGGAAATAAATGACAAATGGAATCAGAAAAAAATGGAAATTAAACAACTTACACAACAATACATGAAATTAAACAAGAAATTGAACATATCTACAATTCAATGAAAAGACAGGCACAAATTTTCAGAACTTTTGGTATGCAATATAAGTAATTCTCAGAAGGAAATTGATAGCTATGAAATCACATATTAGGAAAACAGAACAGGAACAAATAAATACCCTAATGCTGCACCTCCAACATCTCGAAAATGAAGAGTAAACAAAGCCCAAAGACGGGAAGAAATCATAAATATTCGAGTAGAAATTAATGAAATTGAGATGAAGAAAACAGTTCAAATAACTTACAGATAAAAAAGCTTGTTCCTCGAAAGATTAAATAACATTGATAAGCCCCTAGCAAAATTCCTCAAAAAGAGGAAAGAAAAAAATTCAAGTACAATCAGTAAGGAATAAAAAGGATGTAATTACACAGATCCAGTGGAAATTCAGAAGATTATCAAGAGCTACATTGAAAATATTTAGCTTTACACAAGAGGGCACATGGAATAAATGGACAGATTCCTAGAAAGGTACACATAACCAAAAGTGAGTCAAAAAGGTATAATAACTATGAATAACCTAATAATAGCCAATGAAATATGAAATGCAATAAAATCCTACAAACAAAGAAAGTCCAGGTTCTGATGGAAGTACAGCAGAATTCTAAAAGGCATTTACAAAAGATACAATCCCTATATTCATCTACATGCTGAAAACTAAAATATTACCTAGGTCTATAAACATGCACTAAGCTAAAGTAAAAATAGATTAAAGTTCTAAACATTAAAACAGAAACACTAAATTTCCCAGAACAGAAACTAGGAGGACTACTTGAAGCCATAGGGGTAGGCAAAGAGTTCATGAACAAAAATCAAATTGCACTGATACCAGTTGAAAGAATTAACAACTGGAACTTCCTCTTAGTGAGAAGTTTTTGCATGTCAAGAGAAATTACTAACAAAGTGAAAAGACAACTCACAAATTTGGAAAAATCTTAACTAATAAGCACTCAGACAAAGGTCTTCTCTGTAGAATTTATAAAGAACTAGAAAACATTAGGGCCTCTAAATTTAAAGACCACATACAGAAATGGGCATCTGAGATGCACAGTTACTTCTCAGAGAGCAAAATTAAAGAAGCTAGTAAATATATAAAAAATGCTCCACAACACTAGCCATCAGTGAAATGTAAATTAAAATACTGAGATACCATCTCACCCCGAAAAGAATGGCTACCACAAAGGAAGCAACCACAAGCAAATGCTGAAGAGAATGTGGGCAAAAAGAAACACTTTTCCACTGCTGGTGGGAATGTAGACTGGTGCAACCATTATGGAAATCAGTGTGAACAGACATTACAAAACTGGGACTTGAAGTCCCATTCAAGCTAGCTATCCCCACTACTGGGAGTTTTCACAGAGGGTGTGAAAACGTCATATCATGGTGATATATCCATACCTATGTATATAGCAGCACAATTTATGATAGCCAAATCTTCGAAAAAACCAAGATACCCGTCACCCAAGGAATGGATGAAAAACATGGTATTGTTATGCAGTGCACAATTACTCATCTACAAGAATGATAAACTCAAATCATTGAAATTTATGTGGATGCCACTTCAAGATATACTCATAAATAAAATAAACCAGACCCACTAATATAAGGACTCAAAAGATGAAATAAAAATACAAAGACATAACACTACTAAAAGAAAGGGAGATCTTGAGGATTAGACAATGAAGAGAGGGCAAGGAAAAAAAAAACTAGGGGCAAAGCCCTACCTTTATATGTATGACATGGCTAAGGCAATGATCTTGAGAATCTTCTACAGGCTTTTGATACTAGCAGTTCATTTTTAGGATTCTAACCTGGACTAACTGCATATGCTGATACCTATGAACTAAGAAACTGCACTGAAGAGAGCAATGTGTAATAGTAGGGTGATACTTAGAATGCCTGTCCTTCTGGTCTTCTAAATACAGCTTGTCATTACATATCAACTACCCTCATACTGTCTTTCATGTAAATATTTATTTTAAAAAGTGATAAATGAATACAAGAGACTAGAAAAAATGTCACATGACTGTCCTGCTAGGATGGTTAGATTTCTAAACTTCTATGTAAAAATATGTAATTGTTTATTCCTACTTTTAAACTACATTTTTATTTTTAAAATTTTTTCTTCATATTCTGTAGGGACTTAAATGTTAATGTGTCAATACTTGATGAAAAATTCCTGTTCCATATTATGTCTAAAATATTTTATACTCAGACAGATAGTGAGGTGAACCTAATTGCCTAAGTTGCAGGGTAATAATAACCTTCTCTTGAGAGGCTTAACAATCTAAGTTTTCAGAGAATATATTAGAGGAAAAGAAGGACTGCAAGGACAACCAACATTTTGGCCCTATCCTTTCAAGGTCAATGAAGACTCAGGACGAAGGAGAACGTGTAATTTAACTTCATGTAAGTCAGCTGTGTATCAAATTTTCTGATCATGGAGATTATGGGGCTACAGAGGAATGTTATTGACAATGTAGAGTGTGCCTAAGGAGAGTCACACGGAGAGAAAACATTTTCTTATGCTTTCACAGTGAGCAAATTGGTCAAGCAATGGCCGTTAGTCATCCACATGGCTGATACTGACAAAGGTTCTACAAACTGTGGCACAGGATTTCTGGATAAATCCTGAGGGGATTTGAATGACCTCAACAAACACAAAAGCTACATTTCTTGTTGTATAGGTCTTGCTTTATTGGTCTTAATGCAGTAGAAAAATATAAAAACGAAGTACAAAAACTAACACTATATTAATGTGCTGAGGTGTAAAAGCCTCAAGTCAACAACTTCTGACATTGCCATATTACAGAAAACCCACTACTATTATGGACTATTGGACTATATTAGAATATTTTGCTAAATTCATGCACATTTAACATTTACATCACAATGAAGTACCCTTCTCTGACAAAACTGAACAAAAATATGGATACAAGTGAGGAACCATTTTGTATTTGTATATTCAAAATAGTTAGGATACACATACAGCTACATTCTCTTAATTCAATGAGTAAAAAGTTTAGTTCTAATAGTGTTTGTGGACAGGATATCATGCCAGCATCTTGTGCAATGAATAACCACTAAGAAAACAAGAATTATAATTCTTGAAATTGTCCTTCTATTGTGTTTTGAAACTGTCTCATTGCTATTTGTTTCTCAATTAAATTATTTTAAAAAATAAAGTTGAGGGGTTGAGAAGATGGTTCAGCAGAATAAGAGCTTGCCTCGCAAGTGGTAGGGCCTGAATTTAACCCCCAGTTTCACCAAAAAAGTAAAAAAATAAAAAATAATAATAAAAGTAAAATGAGTGAGAAAAAGAAAAAGAAAATGAAAATAGAACTGGCACATTGTTATTTGTCTCTCAAATAAAATTAGCAATAAGAATAATATAATTATGTATGGTTATGAATATATTAATTAGTGTCTACTAAATATATTACTGTGCACATGCATCTTCAAAATTATATTTATTTAATATATACTTTAAGTTTATACAGTAGAAAGGAAGACTAAATATTGATACTGAATAGCTTAATGTCATTTGCCAGAGAGATCTGATTTTCAGTAGAGGTTCCACAAATTCCTACTTGTGTTGTCTTAGAAAAATATTTTTTTCCTTATTTTCCTTAACATTTGAATAATGTTACAGCTTACATTTTATATAGATTTATCTACTAGAAGAAATAATAACTATGCAATATTTAATCCAAGATCAAATGCATCAATAAAGCTAAGGAAATATGGTTGTTGTTATTATTATTTCTACCACTTTTTATTGTTAGACAAAAAAATGCATGCTATCAAAAGAAAGAAATGTATTTCTTATTGTTATGATTTGTGGGTGATTGTCCCCCCAAAGCCTCATGTAAGCCAGGGGTGGACTTCTAGAGTTTGTGATTAACTCATGATCCCCTGGGATTATTAGTGTGAATAGTAAACCCAGCTTTGGACAGACAGTCTGAATGCAGTTTAAGGGAAATGTGTTCTCTGTAGCCATTGTTGCTCATACTTCTCCCATTTGCTATTGTTCTTTGGCCCTATGAACTGCTGCCCTCTGCCATGTGCCAGTGTGCCTTGAATCCAGCTAATGATAGAATAAAACCTTCATTAACTGTGAGATAAATAAACCTTTCCTTCCTTCATTTTCAGTGTCCCAGCAATGAGAGAACAGTAACTGAAACACTGATGTGTAAGGCCTTCTATGTTAAAATAAGTATTGATACTTATAATACCAAAGTTTGAGCCCCTGTCCACAAAATAATGCAACCTTACAAATAGTAACAATTTAGTGTTAAACAATGGAATTTGAATATCTTCCCTGGTCATATCATTTCACAATTATATTTGTAGTATGCTGTAACTGGCTGACTATCAAATATTAGAGAAATAAAAATAGGGAGAAAGTTTGCAGGGTAAGATCTGAGAAGGAGGATTTGTTACTGAATGAGTTGACACTTTTTAAAAGGTAAAGTTAGGAAGAATATAACAAATTTATTCATGCAAAAAATGAATGTAGCCAGTGGACGACTACTTAATTGCAATATTTTCATGCTGCGCTACTTAAATAACAAGTTCTATCAAGGATGACATTCAGCAAGTTGAACTCATTAGTGGTTTAACAGTAATGATGTAGTAACCTTCCTAAAGTCTCCTTCAATAAATTTACTCTTAACATCATTGATATTGTATATTAAAAATCCAGTTAATATGTAAGATTTTGGGAGCATTTAAAGACTATCATCAGGTGATAGAAAGAAAAATATGTTCTAAGTTTCCTCAGATTTGAACTTAATATTATGGAAGATTACTCAAAGTGATTTAAAGATTCAATAGATTTCCATTGAAATACACACACACACACACACACACACATATACATATACATATATATATACATATATATATATGTATATATATATATACATATATATATATACATATATATATATGTATATATATATATATATTTTTTTTTTTCTTCTGGTGGGCTCAGTCTTCTCTGAGGGTGGGGATTCATGTGACATGTGGTGACGGGGATTAACCTGAGGTCCCCCTGCACTAAACTTGTTTAAACAGGGCTTTAGACCACTGAGCTACCTTGCCTGCCCTCCACTAAAATATTAATGACATCCTTTGTGGAACTATAAAATGAGCCCTAACATGTCTATATAACTTTAATGAAACTATAAATTATATGAATCTGAATCAAAAAGAACAAAGCTAAAGACATCAAATTACTTCCTCTCACCATTGGGGTAATTAAGACAGTATAGTGATATTAAATCTGTCACAGAAAAATGGAAGAGTGGGCCATCCAGATAGCTTGTCACACTAAGCACCTGTTTGGGCAAGCTCATGAACAGGGGTTCAATTCCTGATATCATATGCCAGGTCCACCCAGTCTGTGGGTCACACTCAGCCACCAAAGGAGTCTCGGTTGGGATTGCACAAGATTATAATCCCAGTGCTTGTGAGCCTGAAAACAGGAAAATCACTACCAGACAGAGCTGCATGCAGACGCTGTACCAAATACCTACATTAATAAAAGGTGCAAAATAGTGAATGAATAAATAAATCTACTTGTTGTAAACTCATTTTTTCTCTTTTAGAGACAGGGTCTCATTATGCAGTTCAGGCTGATCTTGATCTTACTTTGTAACATACATTGGTCTTTAACTCCCAAAAATCCTCTCACTTAAGCCTTTCAAGTGTTGCTCTTATAGGTGATCAACACCTATGCCTAGTTTGTAAATTCATTTTTTATAGAAGCACAAAAGATAAATACTGGAGAAGAGCCTCTTCAAAATATCATATTGCAGAATCTGGCTAACTATATTCAGAATAAAACTAGATCCATACCTTTGTATACACAAAATTCGCATAAAAATTTTTCAACATCACTAGTCATTTAAAAAAATGAAAATTAAAGGAATACTAAGATTCCACCTTACTCTGGAAAGAATGATAAGTAAGAAATGAAGCCTATTGACAACATGAGTGTGTTCTAAGGGAAACATCATTCATGATTGGTGACAGCATGAACTAGTACAACTATTATGGAAGTCAGTATGGAGGTATCTCAAAGAACTGAAATTAGAAATTTGGTATAACCTAGTTATCCCCCACCCAACTATTTTCCACAAAGAAATTAAGAGATAACACTGCACTGATATATTCACACTAATGTTTATAGCAGCATAATCTGTAAAAGCAAAATTCTACAAGCAGCCTGTATATGCTTTAACAAACAATTGGATAAGCAATTTTTTGTCTTTTGTGTAAAAGACTACTCATTTATGAAGAATGACAAGTTTGACATATATAGGAAAATGAATCCACCTGGAAAATATAATGTTGAATGAAATAAACCCAACACAAACCTTATGTACCATATGGTATCTCTACCTTGAGTGAGGTAAAGTGCAAAAAGTAAAACAAATAGATCACTTGCAACAGGACATTACTTCAGCACAATAAGTATAAAGGACAAAGAGGAAAAGGAGAAATAAATAGAATAAAAGACATGCTACTTAGAGGATTCTAATATTCTCAATTAGTGTAAAGACTATGTGTCATAATGTGAACTAAGTTTAATCATGTCAACAAAAATTAAAAATAGGACAGAAAAAATTGGAAAGGACAGAAAACAGAGGAAGGAAATGGAATGGTTGTTTTTGAAAAAGGAAGAAAGTAGTAGTGTGCATATTTAACCATTTTTCTTGATGATTGTAAATGCCTGTACTGAAAACATTTATTAACAAAATAAAATAAATGAAGTTAGACTAAAGTATTAAATATAAAACCTGAAAATATGAACTTCCTCTAAGAAAATTTTTCATGACAATATTTGTATATATAAAGGCCCAGGAGATGGGTCAGAGGAATAAGCACTTCTCTGGCAAGTACAAGGGCCTGAGTTCAATCCCCAGTTCAAAAAAAAAGAAAAGATAAAACAATATTTGTATATATAGTAGCTACAAATTATAGAAAATGAGATGGCATCTAATTAAACCTATACTGACAGTAGGAGAAAATTTTGAGCAGAGTGAAGAACACAACTTATAGAATGATGGAAAGTATTTGATAATAGAAGAATTTAAATAGAGGATTAACATCAAGGGTATATAAAGTTCTCAAGTCAACATCTATAAAAATGCAGCTAAATAATGGGCCAATGATGTGAAGAAATATTTTTTCGAAAGAAGTTATACAAATGACCAAAATCCATATTTCAAAATCTTATTAATACTAGATATAAAGGAAAAGAAAATCAAAACCAAGACTGAGTGTGCTGGCACATGCCTGTAACCCCAGCTCTTGGGAGGTTGAAAACAGGCAGATTACTGTGAGTCTGTTCTAGTTGTGAGACCCTTAACACTCTGTAGACCCTTTGCTAAAAGAATACCAAAAAAGAAAGAAAATCAAAACCATAAAATAGTAGCACCTCATTCTAGTAGGAATTGTTATTATAAAATGAAATTACTAGTAAGGATGTAGAAAATATGGAACACTTGGATATGTTGGTGGGAATGTAAATTAAGGAAGCCACAATAAGAGACAGTATTCAAAACTTAAAAACAGATCTACCATATCATACAGGATTCACATTACTAGTTATATGTTCATAGAAAATTGAATCATTATATTGAAGACACAAATGCACTACCATGCTTATTCCAGTGACATTCCAAACAGCCAAAACACTGAAATACCTGCCAATCAAGTGATGATTACATAAATAAAATGCACTACAGAAGCACAAATAAATGCTCTTCAACTATTGAAAGGATCACAGCCTGTAATTTGTAAAATAGATAGAGATAAAGGTAATTATTTTAAGTGAAATGAGTAAAGTATTGTGTAATAGTTATTTGTAAAATCTAAGACTGGTAGGGATTAACAGAATACACTTAAGTGGAGAAGTAAGTTACATCTAGCATTCTGCAGTGCAACAGGGCAATAGTTGTAACTATCTGTATTTTCTAAAAGCTAAGAGAGAAGAGATTGAAGGCTCCTAAATATAAAAAAAATCAGCAAATGAAATGTTAATTATACCGATCTGTTTATTATATATTTTCTGTATTAAATTTTCATAGTGTACATCATAAACACACTACTAATGTGTGTTGATCTAAAAGACAAAGAAAGACATAAAAACATTGCAAACAGAAAATTAAGCAGTCTGTCGATATAACTCAGTAGCAGAGGACATGTGTAGCACAAGGCTTTGCTTTTGATTCCCCACACTTAAAATAATTTTATAAAAAAACAATAAAAACCAAATAAATGCACAAATGTAATATAATTCCAATAATGTAAGGTCAAGCTAAAACAGACCAAATTTAAAATAATGATTGCAGGAGACAGTGGAGGACAGGATAGAGATCGATCCTGGACAGACTTTGGAGTTTTCCAGATTGTAAAGTTCTGTAGATGGCCATCTTTGGTGGTAGATGCACCAACAGCACTATGGATGTATTTAGTACAGTGTAACAGTGTGCTTAAAAATGGTTAAAATAGAAATTTATGTTGTGCTCATTTTACACAATTTTTAAATAGAAAATTAAGCAGAAATGGTAGCACCCATCTGTAACTCCAGCACTCAGCTTGCTAAGTCAGGTGGATCATCGTGAGTTCAATGCCAGCCTGGACAACACACTGAGTCTAGGCCAGCCTGAAGTACATTCGTAGTCCCTGTCTCAAAAACAAAATATGTCTTTTTCCTGGTTTTATGTTCTATAGTCTTTCTGAAGTTTTGTTCTAATTTATTTTTCTTCCACATTGGGCAAATAATACATTTCTCTTCCTTTTTATTAGCATTTGTACTAATAGTACACTTTTACATATCATTGCTCTTCTTTATATTTGATAAATTAACTTTGAAATCAAAGTATAAATACGAAGACAATGTTTTATTAGATCTTCAAGTGAAACTAATTTCTTCAAATGGAGATGCCATGATTTGAATGTCTATTCCAAAACTTGTGTTGAAATTTAATTGTCACTATGATAATGAGATATGGAGAGGCCAGGGAGATAGCTCAGTGGCATACGAGCTTCCCTGGAAAGTACATAGTCCTGAGTTTGATCACCAGTCCAAAAAATGTGATATATAAAACTTAATGAGAGTTTTAGGTCAAGGGGTCTCCAGCATCATGAACAAATTGTGGCTAATATTGTCAGAAAGCCTTATGTGTCATAGAAGTACATTTGCTGTACATATGAGTATCTTTTGTCAGTGTTTTCTTGCTTCTCATATATGCTGTGATGATATCTTCAGTATTATCCCACAAAATGGTCTTTCCCAGATGCTGGACTTTAACATTGGACGTGCCAGCATTCAAAAATGTAGGAAAGAAATCTACCTATAAATATCTCCCTCTGTGTTGTTCTATTAGAGGAGAATAAGCATATTGAAGTTATATTTATGTTGAAAGTGATGATTCTTGAGAAAATTTTCAGGCTTTTAATCAAGTTACAGAGTTATACAAATTATTAACAATTTTCAAATATTCAAAGCAGATACAGGGCCAGGGAGATTGTTCTGTGGAATAAGCCTTTCCCTGGCAAGCACAAAGTCCTGAGTTCAATCCCTGGTTTGCCCCCCCAAAAAAAAAGCAGATATAATTTGTCAATTTTAGTAATCATTTACATTAAGGTGAAAATATTGCTATCCTAATTAATTAAATAACATGGTATGGAAAGGTAATAATGTTTTCATATTTAATTTTTATTTATTTATTTATTATGTATTTGGCACAGCGTCACACTACAAAGGTTGGACTCATAGTGATCCTCCTGTTTTTGGCCTCCTCAGTGCTGGTATTGTAGGCATGCATCATCATGTTGGGATCTAACCCTTGACCCTCTGCTTGCCTAAGAAGCTATTTAGTCTGCTGAGATATCTCACAACCCCTTGAGTTCAGATTATTATTTATTTTTTGGCTGAACTAGGTACTGAACTCAGGCCCTTGTGCTTGCCAGGCAAGCGCTTATTCTACTGAGCCATCTCCCCAGGCCCTCAGATTTCCATGAATACAAAATGCATATCCCAATTCCTCCAATATTTAGTATTGATAGAATCTCACTACCACAGTAATAGGGTAACCAGACCCACTCTGAACTACTTACCCATCACTCCACTATGCTTTACTGCCTGCTAAAAATATACAAACATGAGTTAATAAGATCCACTAAGCCCCACCACAGCCTGGAACGCCCATCAGTATCCAGCCCTTCTATTGATAGCAAACACTATTCGTTGTACGTTCCCAAGCTTTGTCCATGGACAACCACTACTCCCTGTACTTTCTCAAGCCTTGTCCTTGGAAAATACCCAGAACTCCCTTTCACTGAACTCTCCCTGTCATGAAACTATAAAATGATTTATAGCCCAGTGGTAGCAAAACTACAATACCTGTAACCCAACAGACTTTTGGTATCACTGAAAGTGCTAAGAGGTAATTGTTTATTTTATTCACATTCTACAGGGATTTAAATTTTAGAAAATCCGTGGTTGTTGGAAAAAAGCAGTTCCATGTTGTGTCAAAGCATTTGATATTCAGACAAGTAGTGATGTTAAGCACAACTGTCTGTGTTACAGAGTAACAATACCATTAAGGTTCTCAACTGAATGTATAACAACTAACATTTGCAGACCAAAAATTAGAGAAATAGTGGGGCTATAAACATAGCCAATAGTTTGGCCCTAGCCCTCCAACATCAGTAGGGATTTAAGACATAAAAGAACCTTTACTGTAACATCCTGTAACTCAATGGTGTTCCAAATTGTCTGTTCAAGCAAATTAGGGGGCCACAGAGGAAAGTGATCTACAATGTAGAGTGCACCTACGGAGAGTTACCTGGTGAGAAATCATTATCTCAGGCTTTCACAGAGGGCAAATTGGTCAAGGAATGGCCATAGCTGACACCATCCAGATGGCTGACACTGACAAAAGATCTTCAAGGTGATGTACATGGTTTCATGGTAAGTCCTAAGGGGGATTTGTTGACTTTGTCAGATATAAAAGTTACGTATTTAATTATGTAGGTCTTACTTTCACTTGGTCTTAATCATACAGCAGAACTCTATAACCAGGAAGGGTAACTAGTAAAGCCACATTAATATGTGGAGCTATAAAAGGCTCACATCAACAACTTCTGACAATTGCCAGTTCTTCTGATAACCCAATACAAATATGAACTATTGGAGTACATTGGATTATTTTGCTGAATCCAAGTACCAACAATATTTAAATGGCAATTGAATATCCATCTCTGACAAAACTAAACAAAAAAGGGGGTACAAATGGGGTAATATTTTATGTCTGTATATACAAGGTAATTATATATACAGTAGTTTCTCTTAATTTAATAAGAAAGATTTGTACTAATACTGTTTGAACAGGACATCATGTCTGCATCTCGTACAATGAATAACTACTACAAAATCTGAGTTGTGACAAGTATACATTTCCGACCAGTTTCACTTAATTTCCAAGTCTGACAAAATCAGTACTCAAAAGTCAATAGCATTCTTCTACACAGATATCGAGAACACAGAAAGGAAAAAAATCGAAACAATAACTTTTACAATAGCACCTCGGAAAATGAAATATCTTGGAATTCACTTAACCAAGAAAGTCAAAGATCTTTTCACAGAAAATTACAGCACCCTAAGAAAAGTGTTTATAGAGGATTTCAGAAAATGGAAGATATTCCATGCTCCTGGAGAGGAAGAACCAACATCATGAAGATGGCCATACTCCCAAAATTGCTCTACAGATTTAATGCAATCCTTATCAAACTGCCACCAACATACCTCCCAGACTTAGAGAAATCGTGCCTAAAATTTGTCTGGAACCACAAACCACCTACAATAACAAAGGAAATCTTAGCCAATAAAGACAAGGTAGGAGGCATCACAATTCCTGACTTGAAATTACACTACAAAGACACGTTGATAAATCAACATGGTATTGGCAACAAAATAGACCTGAGGTTCAATGGAATAGATTAAAAGGTGCAGAAGCAACTCAGAACAAACTTAGCCATTGACCTCTGACAAAAGGGCCAAACATACTGAATCACTGGGAGAAAGATAACCTCTTTAACTCCTGAGCCAACATGTATTCACACGGGAAACACTTGAAAGAATCAACAACTGGGATCAACTCTTCTTGAGGAGTTCTGTGTTGGATTGTGTCGTAGATTTCAGGCACCTAAATTGGTTGAACGACAATGGAGTTCCCATCTTTCACAGGCATAGACAAAGGAAGGGGTATAGAAAGGAAAAATCATGATGTTTGTGTATGGACAGTACAGTTGGGATAGATACGCCATGCTTCTACATAATTCTATGAGAGGCAAGATTTGCACTAATGGTGTTTGGACAGGATACTATGTCGGCCTCTAGTACTATGGACAACCTCTAGGGAAATAACAAAGTGCAAACTATTAATTATTGAATCTTTGTTATAATTCAGGTGTAAAAATCAGATACATAAGCAGCTATACTCTCTTAATTAGCAGAGAAGAGACATCTGCTATAATAATGTCTGTAAGTATAATATGCACCTTGTGCGATACCAAAACATTATGAAAACATTGTGCAACTTATTAATTTATCGAATCTGTCCTGTTAAGGTATCTTAAAACTGTTTCATTGATATGTGTACTTCAATAAAATGAAAAATAAATAAATAAATAAACAAAATAAAAAATAAAGTACATGCCAGCCCCGCCCACAGGGCTCACTCAGAGGGCAATGGAGACTGGGCCTGGTGGCACATGTCTGTAATCCCAGCACTTGGGAGGCTGAAAATGGGAAAATCTCTATGAGGTGTACGATCTACGTTGTGAGATCCTGTGCACCCTGTGCACCCTGTCTTAACTCCCAAAATAAATAAATAAATAAGCCTTTATATTAAAGAAAAATCACCACAGTTTATGGAATGTGATCTATTGTTTCTGTAGAGACACTTTTCCCACATTTGTGTAACTGGGGGAAGGCAATTGTTAAAGGGAAGTAATATTTTATTGGGAGGAAAGCTAAAGCCACATCCTAAGTGAGGTGGTTCTGTGAGTGTATGTTTCTCCCACAGGTGCAAGGCATTTTGTCTTTCATATTGGCTTCTTTTGAGGTCCTAGTTCTGTTTGCCTATGTTTCTGTCTAACTCAGCTGCTTACAAGAGTACAGAGGTAGTGTAAGTTCTTAGGTCTAGAGGGAGTAAAAGAATGAAGGAGAGCCCTGTAGCTTAGTAGTCCTATAACCCACAGGAGCACTAGACATGGAAGGGCTATGAAAATTCATTGTTTTTAACATTATGAATAAGAAAAGTGGCAGTAGTTAGCACCTTAAGATAAAGTGGCCACCTCTAATAAAGTTCGTCAAGTTTTTCAGATAAGTATGCAATAGGTAGCAGGAAGTCTTCCGAAGGCTGTTCCAAGAAGCCCAATGTCTGAGAACTTATAACGTGGAAATGAGGATGGAACAGTTTTTTAGGCTTGCAAAGGTATAAAATGGAGGCCTTAGGGCCTTTTGCTGTTCCTGGAATACATGAGTAAATAATGAATTTGAGTGAATGCACATTGAGTTGAATTTTGTAGGCATCATCCAGTGACCTGGCTATGACAACAAAATTGCGGATCCATACTGGGCATAGGGGCACACACCTGTATTCCCAGAACTCAGAAGTCTGAGGCAGGAGGATCATTGGGAGTTCAAGAGCAGCCTGGGATACAAAGTGATTTCAAGGCCAACACGAACCACATAGCGATACCCCGTATCAGAAAGACAAAGAAAAAAATATTGATCCATAGCCTAAAATGACACTCCAGTACTGATAATGTCAGAAACTTCACTTTAGACTTAGAATAGGATAGGGAGGTAATTATGTTTTCTTTATTCTTGTACTTCTTGGGCAGTGAGAATAATATAGAAACCTAAATAAGTTACCACTGAAGACACAAGATGGGCTTTGTATATAGAGAACCTATAAACTTCATCTTCAAGACCAGAAAGGAGAAGAATACTTTATATTTTACATTTGTCCTTAGTAGAGATACAGAAGACATATTGTAGAAGGACACTAGGTCTTTGATCAAAGTAAGAGAGATCTCTTTGAACCACCTGGCCAAGGAAAAAGAGGCTATTATGGAACTCCTATGACAAATCTGTCCAAGCCAATTGCTATGTGAAGGTAGAACCAGGGTAAGTCCATGTGAATTCAAAGAAACTTTGAGCATAAGGGTTTAAGGAATTTGTGAAGAAGACACCTTTAAGGCTAAGTACCATAAAATGCCTTGTGTTGGAATTATTCTAGATAGGAGAGTATGAAAGTTAGGGACAACAAGATGTACAGGAATTACAGTGGCACTGATCTGGTAGAGACCTTGTTCTAAGTGGAATCATCCATCTTTTTTGTCAGGAAGAATGTTATTAATAATCCTTTCCTCACAAGATGATAAATAATAAGTTTGATTCCCCAGGATGTTTCTAGCATAAAATGGTACTGGGAAACCAAAATAAAATGATCAGAATCCTTCAGTAAAAATTTTATAAGGTTTGGTGAGAGGTTATTTGTGAGTAGCAGTGTACATGATGTGGATGTTTACAAGTAGTCAACTTATGGAGATAGGTAGCTATCAGGCTCACTACCCCTAGAAGAGAAATATGTAGCATGGTTCACAGTTTGTACATAAGGTCCCTCTCTAATAAAAGGGTAATACAGCAGATAATAAGAATTAGTGTAGCATGCTCTTTCCCTCTACTTTACAGTGCACAGATGGAGTGAATAAGGATTGCACTTGGAACCCTTTCATGATAACCACAGAATGAGGAGCCTAAGCAACTGGCCCCTGGAATTCAACAAAGAGTCTTCCTTCAGTATTAATAAGTGAAAAATGAGGGCTGGCCAAGTAGCTTAGTGTATTAAAGTGCCTGCTTAGACAAACATAGGGGCTGGGAGATTGACCCCCTGGCCTGATGCCCTGGTCCCATCCCCAGGACATGCGGAGATGGTGATTGAGACTGGTTGTGGTGGCACACACCTGTAATTCTAGCACTTGGGAGGCTGTAAACAGAAGAATAACTACAAGTCCAATCAATACAGTGAGACCCTTTTAGACAATATAGACCCTGTCCTAACATACAAAAAAAGTGAAAAATGGTCTTATTAATATATATCCTGAATACCCTGTGTTCCATGGACTCATTGTGTGTTAGAGAAGCGGAACCCACATAGCTTCAATATGCTGTCCTTAAATCCAGCAGGTGAGTCAGGTCATAATAAGTTGGCAGGGGGAGCGGGAAGATGGCTCAATGGAATAAGCGCTTTCCTGGGAAGCACAAGGGCCTGAGTTCAATCTGTAGTTCCACCAAAAAAAAAAAAAAAAAAAAAAAAAAAAAAAAAAAAAAAACGTTGTCCAGGACTTTCTGTGTGAGGTTGTATTATAGCTTGAAGTGGGAAAAAATCTCTCATCCAGTGGATTCATTACCCACAGATGAAGCTTAGTTAGTTATAGGGTGAGGATTATGACAGCGTTTTGCCAGTCCCCATCACTTTCATATTTGTAAAAGGTGCCAGGAGGGGTGACAAAGGTGGTACAGCCCCTCCAATGGAGGAATGAATAGCAGAAACAAGTATTTGATATTTTAGCATCTCTTCTCTTGGGTGTCATTCTTCATCCTTTTGATAGTTATAAATGCAGAATGCAGAATTTGTGACCTCATTCCTGATGTTCTGCAGTCCCTCTCACAAATTTTAAAGATGTTTTTTCTAATATTGGGAGCAGAATTCCAATTTTTTTTATTTTTTTGAAGTACAAACATCAATGAGAAAGTTTTAAAACATTTTAACAGGAGAGATTCGATAAATTAATACACTGCAAACTGTTTTCATACTGTTTTGGCAGCGTACAAGGTGCATACATGATATACTTACAGACATTATTATAGCAGATGTCTCTTATCAGTAAATTAAAAGAGTGTACCTGTTTATGTATCTTATTTTTTGTACCTTAATTATATCAGTGATTCAATAATTAATAGTTTCCACCTTAATATTTTCCTAGTGGTTGTCCATAGTACAAGAAGCCGACATTATATACTGTCCAACCACCATTAGTGCAAATCTTGCCTCTCATAGGATTATGAAGAAGCATTGCGAATCTACCCCAACTGTACTGTCCATACACACACAGCAAGATTCTTCCTTTCTATACCCCTTCCTCTGTCTACACCTGTCAAAGACGGGCACTCCATTGTCCTGAACTCGACAACACAATCCAACACAGTCCAGCATTCCAAAATAGTGAAATATCTGAAGAAGTTCTCAACCATAGCTATTTACAGTCCAACTTATTATTATGGCCCCACATTGTATACCTCATTTTCTGCTGGATGGTGAAGACCTAGATAGAGCAAGACCTATATATTAAAAAACGTAGTTTTTGTATCTGATGAGGTGAGTGAAGTCCCCTCAGGGTTTATCTTGTAATCCTGTACCTTATTCTGTAGATCTTTTGTCTTTGTCATCCATGTGGATGAGTCACGGCCAATGCTTGACCAGTTTGCTCTCTGTGAAAGACTGAGAGAAAGTGTTCTCTCAATTAGACTCTCGCCAGGCATGCTACAGAACTTCGATCACTTTCCTCTGTGGCTCCAAAATCTCCTTGTTCTGAAAATTTGGGGCACAACTGAGTTTCATGATGTTATAGTACAGGTTTTCCTATGCCCTGAATCTTCGCTGACCTTGAAAGGCTAGGGTCAAAATATTTCCTGGTCTTTCAGATCTTCTATTTCTCCAATTTGGATCTGTGATCTTAGGTTGATAACCATCCAGAAGAAAAGCTGATTTGATTAGTACCCTGCAGTATATGCCATTCAATTTGCCCTGTCTAACTCACTTGTTTTTGGTTGTTCTTGTACATTTCTATTTGTACTTCTTCTTTTCATTTCCTATATTGGGGAGACTATATTATATTTGCACATGTGTGCCTGGTTTATTCCACTTATGAGTATATGTTCAAGTGGCATCCACTTCAGTATAAATGCTTAAGGCTTATCATTCTTAATAGCTGAATAATCCTCCATTATATAGAAATACCACATATTTTTCATCTATTCCTCGTGTGATGGACATCTTGGTTGCTTCCAAGATTTTGCTATCACAAATTGTGCTGCTATAAACATAGGTATACCTATATCACTATGATATAATGTCTTCAGTTCCTCTGGGAAAATTCTCAGTAGGGGCATACCTGGCTTAAATGGGATTTCCAGTCCTATTCTTTTGAGGAGTCTCCACACTGACCTCCACAATAGTTGTACCAGTCTACATTCCCACCAGCAGTGTAGAAGTGTTCCCTTTTCCCCACAACCTCTCCAACATTTGTTGTTAGTTGATTTCCTTATGATAGCCATTCCTTCTGGAGTGAGATGGTATCTCAGTCATGTTTTTATTTGCATTTCCCAAATTGCTAGCAATGTGGAGTATTTTTTCATATATTTATTCAACTCTTTAATTTCGTCCTCTGAGAAGTGTGTATTCATCTCAGATGCCCATTTCTGAATTGGGTCTTTAAGTTTGACGCCACTGTTAAAGCTTAGTTCTTTATATATTCTACACAGTAGACCTTTGTCTGATTGCTTATTAGTTAGGATTTTTGCAAAATTCTTGGGTTATCTTTTCACTCTGTTGACAATCTCTTTTAACATGCAGAAACTCCTCAAGAAGATCTGACCCCAGTTATTGAATCTTTCAAGTGTTTCCCGTGTGAATACATGTTGGCTCAGGAACTCTCCACCTACCCCTATGTCTTCAAGAGTTACTCCTACTTTCTCTTTCAGGGGATTGAGTGTTTCTCTTTTAATGTTTAGATCTTTAATCCACTTCGACTTTAACTTAGTGCATGGTGATAGAGCTGGGTCAAATTTTCATTTTTAGCATCTAGAAAGCCAGGTTTTCCAGGACCATTCATTCGTTAAAGAGGCTATCTTTCTTCCAGTGAGTATATTTGGCCCCTTTGTTGAAGATCAGATGGCACAGTTTGTTCTGAGTTGCTTCTGCACCTTCTAATCCATTCCATTGATCCTCTGGTCTGTTGTGTTGACAACACCATGTTGATTTTATCACCGTGGTTTTGTAGTATAATTTCAAGTCAGAAATTGTGAAGCCTGCTGCCTTGTCTGTAGTGGCTAAGATTGCCTTTGCTATTATAGGTGGATTGTGGTTCCAAATAAATTTTAGGAACGATTTCTCTAGGTCTGGGAAGTATGTTGGTGGCAGTTTGATAGGGATTGCATTAAATCTGTAGAGCAATTTTGAGAGTATGTCCATCTTCACTATGTTGTTTCTTCCTCACCAGGAGCATGGGATATCTTCCATTTTCTGATACCCTCTATAAAAACTTTTCTTTGGGTGTTTTAATTTTCTGTGAAAAGATCTTACACTTTCTTGGTTAAGTGAATTACAAGGTATATCAATTTCCACGATGCTATTGTAAAAGGTACTGTATCTATTGTTTCCCTTTCAGTGTGCTTGTTATCTGTGTAGAGGAATGCTATTGACCTTTGAGTATTGACTTTGTATCCTGCCATGCTACTGAATTACCATATTAGTTTTAGTAGATTCTTGGTGGAATTTTTGGGGTCTTCCAAGTAAAGTATCACATCATCTGCCAATAGTGATAATATAACTTCTTCTTTACCTATTCTTATTCCTATTATTTCTCCCTGTTTTCTGATGGCTGCTGCTAAAGATTAAAAACTATATTGAATAGGAGGGGAGATAGCGGAAATCCTTGTTTTGTACCTGATTTAAGAGTAAAAGATTTCCATTTTTTCCCATTTAGGATTATATTAGCTTTTATGTTGTCATAGATGCCTTTTATCAAGCTAGGGTGCAGTCCATCTATACCCAATTTTCGGTAGGTCTTTGAATATGAATGAGTGTTGAACATTGTAAAATTCTTTCTGTGCATCAATTGAGATAGATGATCAAGTGGTTTTTAGATTTCAATCTATTAATATGGTGTATTACATTTATAGGTTTTCGAATATTGAACCATCTTTGCATCCCTGGGATGAATCCTACCTGGTCATTGTGTATGTTCTTCTTGATGATATGCTGTATTCTATTTACCAGGAGTTTGTTGAGTATTTTTGAGCCTCTATTCATGTGGGAGGTTGGCCTGTAGTTCTCCTTTTTCATTGTGTCTTTCCTTTGTTTTGGAATCATGATATTACTTGCCTCCAGAAATAATTTTGGGAGTACTGCTTCCATTTACATTTCACTAATGATTTTCAGGACTTTAGGGATAACAGCTTCTATAAATTTCTTGTAGAATTCAGCTGTGAATCTTTCAGAACCTGGACATGTCTTTGTCAGTAGGCTTTTTATTATGTTTTGTATTACATTGGCTGGTATTGGCTTATTGAAAGTTGTTATATCTTCTTGGTTCAGTTTTGGTTATTTGTACCTTTTGTGGAATCTGTCCATTTCTTCTGTGTTTTCTGTTCTATGAGGGTAAAGATTCTTGAAGTAACTGTTGATAATCTTCTGAATTTCCGCTGGGGCGGTGGTTATTTCACTCTTTTTATTGGTTACTGCAAATACTTGGATTTTTTCTTGCCCCATTTTGATGAGCTTGGGTAGAGGCTTATCAACTGTATTTAGTCTTTCAAAAAACCAACTTTTTTTTTTTTGTGGATTCTATGAACTGTTTTCTTCATCTCAGTTGAATTAATTTTTGCTCAAAAATTTATGACTTCTTCCTGTCTTTGCGCTCTGGGTTTCATTTTCTATTCTTTTTCTAGTTGTTGGAAGTGCAAAATTAGGGTCCTAATTTCTTCCCGTTCTGTTTTCCTAATATGTGTGTTCTTCGCTATGATTTTCCCTCTAAGAACTGCTGTCACCACATCCCATAAATTCAGGTAAATTGTGTTTGAATTTTCATTGAATTGTAAATATTGTTGAATTTCTTGTTTAATTTCTGCTGTGATGCATAGATTTCTGAGTCGGGTGTTGTTTAATTTCCATGAATTTAGCGGGTTTTTCTACTTTCTTTTCTCATTTTTTTCCAGTTTATTTCCACTGTGGTCAGATAATATGCATGGGATAATTTCTATTTTCTTGCATATACTTACACATGACCTCTGGACTTCTATGTGGTCTATTTTGGAAAGTGACCCATGTGCAGCTAAAAAAAAATGTGGATTCAGCTGTGGTTATGTGAAACTCTTTGTATATGTCCACCAGGTCCATTTGTCCCAAGCTCTGGTTCAGTTCTCCTACTTCCTTGCTAATTTTTTGTCTGGTTGATTTATCTTTTTGTGATAAGGGTGTGTGAATGTCTCATGTTAAGATTGTGGTCTTAGATATTAGGTTTTTCATGTCCATTAAGATTTGTCTTTACATAGTTGGGTGCTGGTGTGTTTGTTGCATAGATATTTATGAGCGTTACCTCTTGCTCTTGAATTTTCCCCTGACCAATATATAGTGACCTTCTTTGTGTAGTTTGATCCTTTTTGGTTGAAGTTGAGACTGTCTGAGAACAGAACTGCTACTCCTGCTTTTTTTCTGAGGTGCTGTTACATGTGGTATTGTTTTCCATCCTTTGACTTTGAACCTATGAATATCCTTTTGACTTCAGTGCATCTTTTGTATACAGCATATTGTTGGATTTTGTTTCCTAATCCACTGTGCCAGTCTATTTCTTTTAATTGGTGAATTGATTCCTTTCACATTAATGGTTATAATTGAAATATGTTGACTTATGTGTGTCATAGTGTTTACCTGGTGTTGTTTTCTCCTTTGTATCCTGTGTTTAATTGTCTCTCCTGTTTCGTCGGTTCCTTCCATTCTCATTCATGGAAGGCTGGGCATTGTGGTCTCTCACTAGAACATTTTTTGCCAGCCTGTGAATGGATGCATCTGTCATCATGAAATTCTTTATTTTTTCTTAGTCTTGGAAGTATTTCACTTCTCCATCAAACTTGAAAGAGAGTTTTGCAAGATATAGTAATCTGGGTTGGAATTTGTTTTCTTGCAGGACTTGAAGAACTCTGCTTCATGCTCTCTTTGCCTTCATGGTTTGTGTGGAGAAGTCGTCTGTAATTTTGATGGATTTTCCTTTAAATGTGATCTGCTTCTTCTGTCTAGCAGCTTTCATTATATTATTTTTCTATTGGATTTCTGAGATCTTCACTATTATATGTCTCGGTGGGTTTTTACTTGGGTTGACATAATTTGGTTTTCTGTATGCTTCTGTAACCTGAATGTTGGATTGTTTCCTCATATTTGGGAAACTTTTGGTAATTACTTCTCCCCAAATTCTTTTTATGTCATTTTTATTGACTCCTTCATTCACGTTGATACCAATTATTCTCACATTGTTCATCCTGGAGTCATCTTGCAGGTGATGTATTATTTTATTCCTGCATTCTCATTGTTTTTAAGAGATCCTTTCTCACCTTTTCATTAGCTGCACCAGCATCTTCAAGATCTGAAACTCTGACTTCACTTTCACTGAAACGGTTTTGAAAACTCGTGCTTGATATTTTTAGTTCTTCTATATCTCTTTGACTCTGTTTCATGCATTCTATTTCTCTTCTGTATTTCTCATTCAAGGAATCAGTCATGTTTCTGATCTCCTCAATTTTTTTTTATCCATGTCTTCTTTAGAGGTAATTATTAATAATTTTTCTGCTGAGCTTCTTCCAAGTTGGGTTTCCTCTGTATATTTCCGGATTTGTTTCTGAGTTTTAGATGCTATGATTTCAAAGAATTCTTTTTTTTTCAGTGAATTCTTATTCGATTTCAGAAATTATTTCTGCTTTGAGTTCCTCATGCCCTTTCTGCTGTTGTTTCTTTGCTTCAGATACTGTTTATTCATATGTTTCAGCTGGCATGGTGCTCTCTGCACTTGTTCTTGGTGAGCATTGTTTTTCCATCCAGTGTTTCTGGATTTGATTCCTTATTTCAGATACTATGTATTCATATATTTCTTTTCTTATGTGAGAAATTAATTCTTCTTTGATTTCCTCTATAACTTTCTGTTGTTGTTCCTTTGCTGCTGTATCTGTTAATTCATTCATTTAAGCTGAGCTAGTGTCCTCTGCACTTTCTTTTGGACTGGAGGCCTGAGATTGCGTTTTTCTCCTTGTCTTTGTTATTTTCTATAGCACTGACCTCTGACATTTGTTGTAAAGCTTTGGTGCAGCTATAATCTCAGCGTGTAATGAGATTCAGGTGCCAGTCTATTAAGTTTGAGATTATCCAGTTATACTTGTCCTTTATCTAGCTATTGTGTTCAGTTCCTTTTGTTCCATTTGCTGTGGGTCCCCGCTTTTGGTTCTCTGGTTAGGCAAGCACATACCGAACTGCTACACAGAGCAAGAAATGAAAATTCCCAGTATCTTGGCTGGCTTTGGGGCTAGGATCCAGAAAGTTGCCTGGGTCGGCCCTCCTGTGTCAGGCATTTCACTCTCTAGGTGGGCAGGCCTGGGCTTTGGTGAGTCTTCTAGTGTCCCAAAAGGTTAGTAGATTTGGTCAATCACTGGGTAGGCTGTCCTTGGTCAGCCAACCTGTGCTGAGTTTGGGGCCATGGGCCGGAACCACAGAAGCATGGGAAACATATCTCCTGCATGGCTGTCCTGGTGCCCTCACTCACTGCCTGAGTTGCACTGAGTCTCGTGCTGTGGTGTGGAATCAAGAATCACTGGGAAATGTCCCTCCATGGGCCTGGAGATTCACTCCAAGTCGAACTGCACTGGGTCTGTGTCCGTGGGGTGGGACCAGTGATCTCTGGGACATGTTTCTCTGTTATGGCAGACCTGGAGCTCTCACTGGCTGAGTGTGCTCGGTCTGGGGCCACTGGGTGGGATAGGAAATCGCTGGAAAATGTCCCTCTGTTGTGACGGGTCTGGAGCTCTACAATCACTGAACTTTGATGCTCACAGAGTCTGGCAAATTCCCAATGGCTCAGCGGGCTTTAGTGCAAAGGATCTGGAGAGTTGTTGTTGAGTGGGCCCTGATGTTTCAGGCTGGTCACTGGCTTGGAGAGCTTGGAGGCAGGGGTCCGGGTAGTGTGTGCAGGAAGTAGCCAAGGCCCTCCCTCAGACTCGCCACACACTCACTGATTTGTGAAGCCTGGAGAGTCGTGCAAATTCCCACTCACTGGGAGGGCTTGTGGCAGGATTCAGGACACTGATGGAGTCTGCCCCACTGTCTCAGGCTGGTCTCTTGGGCTGGACGGGCATGGGCGGGATCTGTTGTGGTTTGTAAACAGAAAGCTAATCATCCCTGAGACCTCTTGTATTGAATTACACTTCTATTCAATTATACTCCCATTTTCATGCAGGATCTCTTTCACTTACCTGTTTTCAATAGTCATACATTTAAACCCACAGAGGATAAAAGCCACACACCAGCTTCCAAAAAAGTACTCCATCTGTCAGTGAACTTCTCCCTAGAATAACATCTATCTTCCTCTTCAGGTTAGAGGTCATCTTCCTGCTGGAGATTACTAAGTTGATTTCATTCATATGCCCCCATCAAAAGGATTTTTTATTTACTGGTGCTTGTGTATACACTCACAAAATAGATGGAATCCTTTCTCAACAACAATAAAAGTGCTTCTACTATGCTTCATACTCTATTAACTGATATCTTTGTGAGGCTTAGAGCACCAACCTCACTGCAGTCAGAAAATACAGTAGAATTTATCTTTAAGATTTTTCAAAACTTGGTAAAATCACTTTATGTGCACTTGTAGTTTTGTATTTTTTGTCACACCCAGTCATCAGAAAAAGTAGAAAGGCCAACTAATTTGACAACTATATGTAGTATTGCAACAAGTGTTGAGTTTCTATTATTTTGTTTAGTGAAAATCTGTTGCTTCTATTATATTTTTAAATACTTTTATTCTTTAAAAATAATAAAAAACCTCACTAAACTCTATATCCTAATATACAGTTAGGTTCATCACCTTTCTCTGGCCCTCTTTAAGCTAATAGCTCTTCTCTGTAAACATTCATGCTGAGCTGGGAAGATGGCTCAGTGGAATAAGTGCTACCCTGGTAAGCCCAGGGGTCTGAGTCCAATCCTAGGTTCCAAAAAGATAACTAAAACATTCATGTTAAGCTCCTCTGAGTTGACATATCAAAGGCCACAAACCATCAGACAGTTAGGTTCCAACTTACACCTCTAAGTCCTCTACATTCACCTTTATTAAATGTACCTCATACCATGCTGCGGTCATTTTCCAAATCTCACCATGCCAACCATCCCTGCTCCCAGAATGATTCTTTAGGTCAGTTAATTGTGTCTACATGAGAACATCATTAGGTGTCATGAACACTAAATGGAATGGAATCCACCAAATAACCTCACAAATCTGGTAGCGGCTAAACTTAAATAGAAGGCTTTCTTGATTGGTTTAATTGCTCTGTTCTAAACCCAGATGTACCTAGCTTTGTCTGCTCCCCTAAAGGACCCATTTCAATCAAGATCCCATCCTTACTGAAAATACTGGGAAAAATAGTTACTGAGTGATGCCTTTCTCTCTAGCTTCTTTTAAAATATCGTTTGGGGGCTGGGAAGATGGTTTAGTAGAATAAGCGCTTCCCTGGCAAGTGCAATGGCCTGAGTTCAATCGCCGGTTTCGCAAAAAAACAAAACAAACAAAAAGTATCTTTTGGTATTCTGGCACAAGAAGCATCCCAGGAAGATTTTCCACAGTTTCTGTGATCTGTGGCTGCAGGGTCACTTTTGTGACCATACTCCCACCCAAATAGAATTATTTTTTTCCTTTACTTTTTTTCCTGTACTTTTATTCTGTTTTGTCCCAGCCAGTAACTTGTACATTCTTTTTTGCAGATTTAAAGGCCACTGCAGCTGATCTAACTCTAATGGCAAACAGAAACACCAAAGTGACACCCAGTGAAGCAATTATAAAGAATAAAACAGGAACAGCAATAACAGAGGAAAATTGCAAAGAGAAATAAATAGTCACCTATTCTTACTATTAGAAATAGACTTTGTTAGTGGCCTATGAGATAGCTTAGTGGTCAAAAGTGTCTTCTTAGACAAGTGTAGGTGATCTCAGGGAGCACGGATCAATCCGCTGCATCACATGTCCAGACAGCCCCTCCCTCTGGGCAGGCTGAGTCAGCCAAAAGTATTTAAAAAAAAGAAAAGAAATAGACTTTGTTAGTTAATTAAAGCTGGTCAGAGTGGCAGAGATATAAAATTCTACAAAGTTATAAGTACATACACTGACTTTTGAAGTTACCAAGAGCACACAAAGAAAAGTGTGAAAAAGGTCATGGAGGGGTGGAAAACGTGGATGGAATTCTGGGAGGAGAGGCTGCACATGAGCAACATAAACAGAATGTGAGGTCACAAAGCCAGGATTCTCAGAGTTTCTGAACAGTATTTAGTTGCTGAGGAAGCAACAGGTGAGCCTTCCCTTTGAAAAATTTCCCATGGCTTGTTCCTTGGCACTTCCAGACCTAAATTAGTCCTATCCCAATACTTCCTTATTTCCAAGTCACTGAGGGTAACTTGGGAACATGGCGGATGCTGAGGAAACTTCATTTGAGTCCCAAAGACAGAAACGAAGCACCCTGGTCACATCAAGTAATAGTGCAGATATAGATGAGTTTCTTGCCTCACCAAAGAGCAAGAGAGAGAAGAAAGGCTTCCTGACCATCGAGTCTGAGAAGATTCTCCACGACTGGCTCACTGAGCACCAGTTTAAGGCCTATCCCTCAGATGCAGAGAAACAAATGCTGTCAGAACAAACCAATTTATCTTTTCTGCAGATCACCAATTGGTTTGTAAATGCCCGCAAACACGTTCTTCCGGAAATGGTGGAACAGGATATAGACTATTCTAAATACCTAGAAGACAAGGATGCTGATGAAATTGAACTGCCAGACACTGCTTCTTCCTTGATGCTCCAGGCAGGACTCGTGGATCCAGAAAAAGTTCAATGCTTCCGCCTGTCTCCATTGCCAAGAAGCCAGGAGCCACAAAAGAAGCTGCAGGTTATGGAGACTTCTTCAAATCAACAGCACATCCTACAAGCCCCACTGAATGAAGAGATTGAGATTTCCACTAGTGACAACACGACTTTTCCTGAATCTGTGGGGCCAGAGGCATATGAAGATTTCAGCAATTTCTACCTGCTGGTTGATGTAGCCGTTCAAAAGGCAGCTGAACTGGAGCTGCAGAAAAAGCAAAAAGCCAATGCATGATCTCTCCACAAGAAAATCCCAAGCAGTGAGTCCACTGACAACTGTGGTATGTCTGTTTATGCTCACACGAACTAAGTGATATATTTTCCTTTTATACAAACAACTTTCATTGTACGACTGTAATGACAAGTGTTGTTTGCTATTGGAACTCACTTTTGCAAGGGGATTCAATGCTTCTGTATTAAAGATACTACATGGCATGACTAACACTTTGATACATCGCCTGTTTGTTAATCTTTCCCCTAAATTTATTTATTTATTTATTCAATAATTTACTTTATTTTATTTTGCAGAACCAGGGATTGAACTCAGGCCCTTGCACTTGCCAGGGAAGTGCTTTTCCTACTGACCCATCTCCCCCACCACAAGTCATCCCTCCCATTCCCTTTAGCCTTGTGGTAACCCAAAAATCAAAAACCAGATTCAACTTAAAAGCGCTTTATTTAGCTGAGCTGGCGGCACCCACTCTTGTCGCCAAGTAGGTGTGCACTGAGATGGGGAGGGACAAGGGTTTTTAAAACAGAAAATCACAAAGTGGGTGGTCTTGCAGTCTAGGCATGAAAGAAGTTCAGCAAGGTGTCAGGAATCAATCAAAGCAATTTTAAGAACAAAGGGTTACATTCTTGTAACAGGTAGGTACAATTTTAGTACAAGCAATTAAAATTTGTATTAATTACAGATTGGACATATTGTGTGATTTGGTGATTTAAAAATGAATAGTTATCATGGAAACTTACTGAGCTATATGACAACACAATGGTGGCTGGATGTAAAATGGAGTTACTTATTTAATGATTAACAGTTGTGGTGGAAATTTATTGAGCTATATGACAACACAGTGGTGCCTGGATACAAAATGGAGTTGCATAGGTTGTAACAGAAATGCAGAGTTGTATAACAAAAGAGCTCTTCTGGTTACCTGAATTTAATTCTCCTGAATTTAAATTCTTCATTCAAACTAATATATCTGAGATTGTGTACTATCTTTGGATATATACAACACCTTTGGAAAAAAGATGTTTTTGTCTTTTCTAGGAAAGTTTCTTCATTCCAAAGCTCATTCTCTTCCTCCCTCTTAAAATTTCATATGTGTGATAATGAATAATATGAAATCACAGTTCAATAAAAGAGGACTATCACATAAGTAGCCTTCTTTTTAATTTTATAATTTGTGGGAGGGGCTGGCCAAATAGGTCAGCTGATTAAAGCATCTGCAAGCAGGCACAAGGACCAGGGGTTTGATTCCTGAGCCTGAGCTTCCCGCCCTGAACCTCTGGGTTCCCTGAGAAGGCAATTGAGACCGGGCATGGTGGTACATGCCTGTAATTTCAGCTTATGGGAGGCTGTAAACAGGCAGATCACTATGAGTCGGATCTAGTAGTGAGACCCTGAGGATCCTTCGCTAAAATAGAAAAAGAAAATTGTGGGAAACATGCAAGTACACATTACCTTTTATATAGTTCATTTATTTGGAATTTTTGCAGGATAAAGCATGAGAGTTACAATACTTTAAATTCATATCACTTTTCATTGGAGAGTAAACAATATTTTACAGGACTACTAACAAATCTGCAACAAAGAAAACTTTAAACGTGTGACTGTTGATTACTGGTATTTAAACAACAATTTCAATTAAATTTACTGTTGTGCATCAAAATAAAATGGAAACAAAAGAGCAGGTACTACTTATATTCCTCTGCCTTTTAAATTTTTATAAAATTTTGACCAGTTTTTCATGCTTATGTCTGACAATATGAGCAACAAATTTGAAGGAAACAATATGCAATATTTCTTTTTTCATATGAATTTAAGACAGGATATACAGGGTGTACAGGTTCTCGCTATATAAATCGAACTCTTAGTGATTCTCACATCTCCAATCTCACAAGTGCTGAGATTACAGGCACAACCCCCAATACCCAGTCATAATCACCCTTTTAGTGTGCCTCATAGGTGGTGTGGCATGGCACCAATGGGATCAAACCATGACTGAAGGCTCTGATGAAGCAAGCACTTTATTCTGCTGAGCTATCAGGCTTCCCCTTGCAATATCTCAATGATAGCTGAATTTCTATTATTTTTATTTAGTGAAATTCTGTGTAGTCTCTGACATTCTCATTATTTTATTCTCTTTAATTTAAAAACAATAAATTAATAAATTATCTGAAAAAATAATTGACAAAAATATTAGTTTTTAAATTTATGAAATTTATACCTCATTAAAGATGTGAATACAATTGTTCTACTCCTGATTTGTTTTATTTTATTATTCATTTCATTGAGAAAAAAAGATAAAAGGGCAATGAAACAGTTTCAGAACAGGATAGGAGGACAGTTACAATAATTTATACATTACATAATGTTGTCTTCATAGTAGTTATTCAGAAGAAAAGATTCAGATATGATACATTGTCTAAACAATATTAATATAGACATTTCTTCTCATTGAACGAAGAGAAACTAGCTGTATATCTGTTTTAACTATCTTGTATATACATATACTTTTTCACACCGAAATGGTCCTATATTTCCTCCTTTTTTATTTTGTTTTGTGAGAGATGGGTATTCCATTGCAATTAGAGAAGCTCTATTTGGAGAAGTCTTTAAAGTGCCTTTTCATATTTCATGGCAGTCCAAAGATTGTAGGTACTTGAATTCAGCAAAATGATCCAGTGTACTCCAATAGTCCATAAGTGTAGTATATTAATGTAGCTTTACTTTTGATACCTCATGGTTACTTACACTTTTCTGCTAAATGGTTAAGACCCAGTTAAAGCAAGACCTACATAAATAAATACGTAAATTTTGTATCTGATAAGGTTAGTCAAATCCTCTCAGGAAACATCCTGGAACCAAGTACAGAACCTTGTGGATCTTTGGTCAGTGTCAGACAACTCAATATGTCACAGCCTTTGCTTGCCCAATTTGCTCTCTGTGAAAGCCTCAGAGAAGTTTTTCTCCTAAGTGTCCTTCCATAGGCACATTATACATTATAGATCAATTTCCACTGTGGCCCCATAATCTTGTTCAGAAAGTTTGGGAAACCACTGAGTTACAGGATGTCACAACAGAAATTCTCTTATATCTGGAGTCCTCACTGACCTTGAAGGGCTATTGCTAAATATTGGCAATATTTTTGAACCGTCTATGCTCTAATTTTTGGTCTGCAAACTTCAGTTTTGTTATTTTAAAGGAGGGAAAGGTTTATTTAGCTCACAGTTACTGGAGGTTTCAGTCAATATTCAGATGGCTCCGAGGCAGAGGTGCACATGGCAGAGAACAGCAGTTCATGATAGCAGAACAGCAATAACAAAGAGCAATGGCTGGCTACAAAAAGTCTTTGTCTCTGTCTCTTGTAATACATCCAGGCTCTCTGACCCAGGCTGGGGTAAGTACTCACACCCATAATCCCAGGAGTAATAAAACCCATAATCCCAGCCTTAAATCACACGTAATTGAGTGGATCACAAGCTAATCACAAACTCTAGAAGTCCCCACCCCATGATTACATGAGCTTTGGGGGGACAACAAGACATAAACCATAACAGCCAGGCACACCGGAAGTGTTTCACAAGTGCCATCTCTGGCGGCCGTAATGAAGGACGGCGATCAAGGATCAAGTCCCTTGTGCGTTTTCTTCCCTTGCATCATGTTCAAGCCTCAGTTTCCTTTGCTTTTTCCCTCATTAAACTCCTATTAACTTTGTTTTTTTTTATTTTTATAAGATACCTTGACAAGATGGATTTGATAAATTAATACATTGCAAACGGTTTTCATAATGTTTTGGTATCATAGAAGGTGCATACATGATATTATACTTACAGACATTGTTATAGCATATATCTCTTATCAGTAAATTAAGAGAGTGTAGCTGTTTGCGTATCTTATTTTTTATATCTGAATGACATCAAAGATTCAATAATTAATACTTTCTACCTTGTTATTTTCCTAGAGGTTGTCCATAGTACTAGAAGCTGACATGTCCAACCACCATTACTGCAAATCTTGCCTCTCATAGAATTATGTAGAAGCACAACATTATCTATCCCAACTGTACTGTCCATACACACACATCATGATTCTTCCTTTCTATACCCCTTCCTTTGTGTACACCTGTCAAAGATGGGCACTTCATTGTGATTCAACTAATTTAGGTGCCTGAACTCGATGACACAGTCCAACATAGTCCAGCATTCCACAACAATAGCGAGTTATCTGAAGAAGTTGTCGACCATAGCCATTTACAGCTCAACTTATTATTATGGCCCCACAGTGTATACATCATTTTTGTACTTTTCTGCTGGATGGTTAAGACCTAGATAGAGCAAGACCTATATATCAACAAAGGTCATAAAACCTTCCTTATGAGGTCAGTGAAGTCCCTTCAGGGTTTATCTTGTAATCCTGTACCTTATTCTGTAAATCCTTTGTCTGTGTCATCCATGTGGATGGGTCACGGCCAATGCTTGACCAGTTTCTTCTCTGTGAGAGCCTGAGAGAAAATTTTCTCTTCTTGTGACTCTGTAGAACTTCAGTCTCTCTCCTCTGTGGCTCCATAATATCCTTGTTCAGAAAATTTGGAGCTCAACTGAACAAAACTGGAGAAATAGAAGAGCCACAAGGCCAGCCAACATTTTGGCCCTAGCCTTTCAAAGTCAGCGAAGACTCAGGACGTAGGAGAACCTGTACTGCAACATCATGAAGCATTTTACTTCTTTGTAAATTGTACATAAAGACCTTTCTCTGAGTGCTTATTAGATAAGATTTTTTTTTTTGCAAATTTTTAGGTTGTGTTTACACTTTACTGGTGATTTCTTCTGATGTGCAGAAACTTATCAATAAGTTGATGTTCCAATTGTTGACTCTTTCAAGTATTTTCCATGCAGTTTGATTATTGTTCATGAACAGTGTGTCTGCTAATATGTCTATAAGATTTCTACCTATATTATCCTCCAGGGTAATTTTCAGATCTTTAGTTTATTTTGAATTTATTCATTCATATGTTTATTTTTATTTATTTATCTTTTTCCTAGTACTGCAGATCTAATTCAAGACCCTGAACTTGTCAGGCAAGAACTTAGTCCTTTGAGCTTTCTCCTTAGCCCCCATTTTGATTTTAGTTTAGTACATGGTGATAGGCTCAGGTCAAGTGTTAGTTTTTGAGATGTATTTATTGTTAATTTTATTGAAAAACAAGTAATAACGAGACAGTTTCAAAATTGATTAATAGGACAACTTCAATACCTAATGCATTACATATTGTTATTTTCATAGTAGACATTCATAGTTTGCATAGATGCAGACAAATTATTGTGTCCAAATACTATTAGTACAAATCTTTCTTCTCATTGAATTAAGAGAAAGTAGCTGTGTATCATCCTACTTTCTATATATGCCTTTTTTGTTTAGGTTTTTCAGAAATGTGTATTATATTGACATTTAAATAATGTAGGTATGTGAATTCAACAAATATAATACAATATGCTCCAGTAGTCCATATTAGTAATGGATTTTCTGTAGAACTGGCATGTAGACAAAATGTTTTCCAAGGAGCATATATCAAAGCAGCTACCTTTCTTCCAGTAAGAATGTTTGGCCCTTTGGTTTTTGTAAAATTATTTTTATTGAGAAACAAATTGCAAAGAGACAGTTTCAAAAGTGATTAGTAAGACAGTTTCAATAATCAATGCATTGTATATTGTTGTCTTAGTGGTTATAGATTGTTCAAGATGCAGACATGATGTACTTCCACAAACACTATTAGAACAAATATTTCTACTCATTGAAATGAGAGAAAGTAGCTATATATGTATCGTAACTATTTTGAATATACAGATAAAAAATGGTCATTCATTTGTATCCCCTTTTTTGTTCAGTTTTGTCAGAAAAGGGTATCTCATTGTCACTTAAATATTGCAGCTGTGTGAATTAAGCAAAATAATTCAATATAGTCCAGTAGTCCACAATAGTATTGGGCTTGCCATAAGACTGACAATGTCAGAAGTTGTTGACTTCAGTCTTTTACAGCTGCTTACATTAATATGGCTTTATTTTTATACTTTGTTTTTACACTTTTCTGCTGGATGGTGAAAACCAACATGAAGCAAGAACTATATAACAAGGAATGTAATTTTTATATCTGATAAAGTGAGTCAAATCTCCTCAGGATTTATCCTGAAACCTTGTACTGCAGTTTGTAGATCCTTTGTCAGTGTCCGCTACATGAATGAGTCACAGAGATTTCCTGATCAATTTTCTCTCTGTGAAAGAAAGAGAGAATGATTTATCTCCATATAACTATCATAAGGCACACTTTACATCATCGATCACTTTCCTCTGGCATCGCATAATCTCATTAGTCAGAGAATATGGAGCTCTCATCAAAAAGAGGCAGAGAAAATTCATGCACATGCAATAAGGAATGAAAAGGGTGAAATCACGACAGATTCAGCAGAAATTCAAAAGATTATCAATAGTTACTTCGAGAATCTTTACACTCACAGAATAGAACACACAGAAGAAATGGACAGATTCCTCAAAAGGTACAAATTACCAAAACTGAACAAGATAATATAACAACTCTTAATAAGCCAATAATAGCCAACAAAACACGAAACGTAATAAAAAGCCTACCAAAAAAGAAAAGTCCAGGTCTCGATGGATTCAGAGCTGAATTCTGTAAGAAATTTATAGAAGATATAAAGCCTACACTCCACAAACTCTTCAGTGAAATTAAAAAGGAAGTTGTCCTCCCAAAATCATTTCTGGAGGCAAGTATAATACTGATTCCAAAACAAGAGAAAGACCTAACCAAGAAGGAGAACTACAGGCCAATCTCCCTCATGAACGTAGACACAAAAATATGCAATTAAATCCTGGCAAATAGAATACAGCAAATCATCAAGAAGATCATACAACATGACCAGGTAGGATTCATCCCAGGGATGCAAGGATGGTTCAATATTCGAAAATTTATAAATGTAATACACTATATTAATAGACTGAAATCTAAAAACCACATGATCATATCAACTGATGCAAAGAAAGCTTTTGACAAAGTCCAACACTCATTCACATTCAAAGTCCTATAGAAAATTGGAATAGACGGACTGTACCTTAACTTGATAAAGCCATCTGTGACAATCCAAAAGCTAATACAATCCTTAATGGGAAAAAACTGAAATCTTTCACTCTTAAATCAGGTACAAAACAAGGACGTCCTGTATCACCTCCCCTATTCAATATAGTTTTGGAATCCTTAGCAACTGCCATTAGAAAAGAGGAAAAAATAAAGTGGATAAGATAGGTAAAGAAGAAGTAAAATTATCACAATTGGCAGATGACATGATACTTTACTCATAAGATTCCAAAAGTTCCACCAAAAAACTACTAGCACTCATACAGAAATTCTGAAACATAGCAGGATACAAATCAGTACTCAACAGTCAATAGCATTCCTCTACAACGATAACAAGCACACTGAACGGGAAATGATAGAAACAATAACTTTTACAATAGCCCTACGGAAAATGAATTACCTTTGAATTCACTTAACCAAGGAAGTAAAAGATTTTTTCATAGAAAATAACAACACCCTAGGAAAACAGATTATAGAGGATTTCAGAAAATGGAAAGATATTCCATGCTCCTGGATAGGAAGAACGCACATCATGAAGATGGCCACACTCCCAAAATTGCTGTACACATTTAATGCAATCCTTATCAAACTGCTAACAACATACCTCTCAGACATAGAGAATCGTTCCTAAAATTTATTTGGAACCACTAATGGCCTAGAATACCAAAGACAATGTTGGGAAATAAAGACAAGGCAGGAGGCATCACAAGTCCTGACTTGAAATTATAATACAAAGTCACTGTGACAAAATCAACATGAGATTGGCAACGAAATAGACCTCAGGATCAATGGAATAGATTAGAAGGTGCAAAAACATCTATGAACATGCTCAGATATCTGATCTTCTACAAAGTATCCAAACATACACACTGGAAGATAGCCTCTTTAACAAATGGTGATGTAAAACCTGGCTTTCTCCATGCCAAAAACTGAAACTTGACCGAGCTCTATCACCATACACTAAGCTAAAGTCAAAATTCATTAAAGATGTAAACATTAAAACAGAAACACTCAATCTCCTAGAAGATAAAGTAGAAGGAAATCTTGAAGACATAGAGGTAGGTAAAGAGTTCATGAACAAACATATATTCACATGGGAAGCACTTGAAAGAATCAACAACTGGGATCAACTGTTCTTGAGGAGTTTCTGCATATCAAAAAAACTGTCGACAGAATGAAAAGACAACCCAAAAATTTCAAAAATATCTTTACTAGTAAGCACTCAGACAAACTTCTGTTTTCCAGAATTAATGAATAACTAAGATATAATAGGGCCCTCAAATTTAAAGACCCAATTCAGAAATGGGCATCTGAGATGAATACACACTTCTCAGAGTAGAAATTAAAGAAGTGAATAATTCTATGAAAAAATCCTCTACATCGCTAGCCATCCATGTAATGCAAATAAAAATATCATTATCATCTCACTCCAGAAAGAATGGTTACCATAAGCAAATCAACCAACAACAAATGTTGGAGAGGTTGTGGGGAAAAGGGAACACTTCTCCACTGCTGATGGGAATGTAGAGTGGTACAACCATTGTGGAGGCTAGTGTGGAGACTCCTCAAAAGAGTAGGACTGGAAATCCCATTCAATCCGGTTATCCCTCTCCTGAGAATTTTCCCAGAGGAACTGAAGATATTATATCATAGTGATATAGGTGTACCTATGTTTATAGCAGCACAATTTGTGATGGTAAAATCTTGGAAACAACCAAGATGTCCATCACAAGAAGAATGGTTGAAAAATATATGGTATTTTTATATAATGGAGTATTGCTCAGCCATTAAGAGTGACAAAGCTTGAAGCACTTATATTGAAGTGTATGCCACTTGAACATATACTTGTAAGTGAAATAAACCAGACACACTAGTGTAAAGATCATATAGTCTCCCTAGTATCAGAAACGAAAAGAAGAAATACAAATAGAAATGTACAACAACTGAAAACTATTGAGTCAGATAAGGCAAATTGAATGGCATATACTGCAAGATACTAATTAGCTTTCCTTCTGGATGGTTAACAACCTACGATCACATATCCAAATTACAGGAATAGAAGAGCCGCAAGGCCAGGCAACGTTTTGGCCCTAGCCTTTCAAGGTCAGTGAAGACTCAGGACATAGGAGGACCTGTACTCTAACATCATGAAACTCAGTTGAGCCCCAAATTTTCTGAACAAGGAGATTATGGAGCCACAGAGGAAAGAGATCGAAGTTCTATAGTGTGCCTCGGGAGAGTCACATGGAGAGAAGACTTTCTCTCAAGCTCTCACAGAGGGAAAACTGGTCAAGCACTGGCCTTGACCCATCTGCATGGATGACACAAACGAAGGATCTACACAATAAGGTACAGGATTACAAGATAAACCCTGCGGGGACTTTAATCTCTTCATCAGAAACAAAAACTACATGTTTTGTTATATAGGTCTTGCTCTATCTAAGTATTCACCAGCCAGCAGAAAAGTATAAAAATGAGGTATACAACGTGGGGCCACAATAATAAGTTGAGCTTTAAATCGCTATGGTTGACAACTTCTTCAGATAACTCACTGTTTTTGTGGAATGCTGGACTGTGTTGCACTGTGTCACCGAGTTCAGGCACCTAAATTAGTTGAATCACAATGAAGTGCCCATCTTTGACAGGTGTAGATAAAGGAAGGGGTATAGAAAGGAAGAATCCTGATGTGTGTGTATTGACAGTACAGTTAGGATAGGTATGCCGTGCTTCTATTTTTTTTTTTTTTGTATTTAGATATATTTTGTATATATTTATTTATTTTTATTTTTTTAATTTTTTATTTTTTTATTTTATTGAAATACAAATATCAATGAGACAGTTTCAAGACACCTTAACAAGACATATTTGATAAATTAATACATTGCAAACTGTTTTCATAATGTTTTGGTATCGTGCAAGGTGCATACATGATATCATATTTACAGATATTATTTTAGTACTTGTCTCTTATCACTAAATTAAGAGTGTAGCTGCTTACTTATCTTATTTTTTATACCTGAATTATATCAAAAATTCAATAATTATTTTCCTAGTGGATGACCATAGTACTAGAAGCCAACATAATATCTTGTCCAACCACCATTGGTGCAGATCTTGCCTCTCATAGGATTGTGTAGAAGCACAGCGTTATCTATCCCAACTGTACTGTCTATACACACACATCGTGATTTTTTTCCTTCTACACCTCTTCCTTTGTCTACACCTGTCAAAGGTGGGCACTCCATTGTCATTCAACTAACTTATGTGCTTGAACTTGACACTGCAATCCAACACAGTCCAGCATTCTACAATAATAGTGAGTTATTCAAAGAAGTTGGCGACCACAGCCATTTACAGCTCAGCTTAATATTATGGCCCCACGATGTATACTTCATTTTTATACTTTTCTGCTTGATGGTTAAGACCTAGATAGATCAAGACTTATATACCAACACATGAACTTTATATTTCTTATGTGGTCAGTGAACTCCTCTCAGGATTTGTCTTGTAGTCCTGCACATTATTCTGTAGATCTTTTGCCTGTGTCATCTATGTGGATGAATCACGGCCAATGCTCGCCCAGTTTGCTCTCTTTGAGAGCCTGAGTGAAAGTTTTCTCTTCATGTGACTCTCCTCAGGCACACTATAGCACTTCAATCTCTTTCCTCTGCTTTTATGTAATTCTATGAGAGGCAACATTTGCACTTATGGTGGTCGGAAAGTATATTATGTCAGCTTCTAGTACTATGGATAACCACTAGGAAAATAACAAGGTACAAAGTTTTAATTCCTGAATCATTGATATAATTCAGCTATAAAACATAAGATAGGTAAACAGCTACACTCTTAATTTACTAATAAGAGACATATGCTATAATATTGTCTGTTAGTACAATATCATATATGCGCCTTCTATGATACCAAAACATTATGAAAACAGTTTGCAATGCATTAATTTATTGAATCTGTCCTGTTAAGGTATCTTAAAACTGTCTCATTCATATTTGTACTTCAATAAAATAAAATAAAATAAAAATAAAAATAAAGAAATATAAATAAAATCAGAGAATTTGGGACTCTAATGAGTTACATGTTGTTGCACTACATATTCTCCTTTGTCCTGAGATTACATTGACCCTCAATGCCAAGGGCTGTAATGTGTGCTGTCCTTTCATCCCTTCTTTTTCTCTAATTTTGGTCTGCAACCATAGGTTGTTATCCCTCCATAGGAGATGCTTATTTTTATTACTCTACAACATAGGCAGTGGAGCTTAACCTCACTATCTGTCTGAATATAAAACGTCTTAACCTTGATATGGAATAGGTATTTTCCATCAGGTATTGATATGTTAAACTTTAACACCTTTCGAATATGAAGGAAAAATAAAAAAAAAATAAAAAAAATAAAAAAATACAAATAGACCATTGTACATTTTTACACAGAAATTTGGAGATCTCACCATATACAGCATTGTGTCATGGCAGTCATGTGATTTTTTTCCTTGTTTCTTGTTTTTATTTATTACCCTTTTTTTCTTAAACAAAGTTTTACTTGAGAGACATATGGCAGTAATTGACATGTCATGGCAAGCTGTACATGCTTAGAAGTACCGAATGGTAGACATTCCAAATATAACCCTTGTCCTACACATTACTAACTTTAGGTCAGTTGTTGAGTTTACAGATGTCAGCATATAGAGTAAGTGAGGTCGAGAATTTTGACAGTGAACTACGAGTTTCAAAAACCTGCAGAAGATTCTCAGGGTCATTGCCTTACCCATCTTGTGTATACAAATGTATGGCTTTGCCCCAGTCATGTTTCCTAGCTTTTCTCCTTGCCTCTCTTCCTTGACTAATCCTGAAGTTCTCACATTGTTTTTAATTGTGTTACACATTTCTATTGTTATTTCTTTTGAGTTCTTATACTAGGGAGACTATATGACATTTACATATGTGGATCTGGTTTATTTCACTTCTTAGTATGTCTTCAAGTGGCATCCACTTAAATATAAAAGCTTCAAGATTATCATTCTTTACTCCATTGTATAAAAATACTACATCTTTTTCGTCCACTCCTCAGATAATGGGCACCTTGATTGTTTCCAAGATTTGGCTATCATAAATTGTGCTGCTATAAACACACATATATCACACTGCTTGTGGTTTTCAGTTCCTCTGGGAAAATTCTCTGTAGGGGGATAGCCTGTTTGAATGGGATTTCCAGTCCTAGCTTTTTAAAGAATCTCCACACTGATTGACATAATGATTGGAACATTCTACATTCCATACAGCAGTGGAGAAGGGTTCTTTTTCTCACAGTGTCTACAACACGTGTTGTTTCTTGCTTTCTTTATGGTAGTCATTTTTCTGGGGTGAGATGGTACCTCAGTGTTTTTTTTTTTAATTTTCATTTCACAGATCGCTACTGATATGGAGCACTTTTTCGTGTACTTAATTGCTTCTTTAATTTCTCCCTCTGAGAATGTGTGAGCATCTCTGGTGTCCATTTCTGGATTGGAGCTTTAGATATTGGGGCTCTGATATTTTTTAGATCTCTATAAATTCTGGAAGGAAGACCTTTGTCCAAGTGCTCATTAGTTAAGAATTTTTTTCCAAATTTGTGTGTTGTCTTTTCACATTGTTGGTAATTTATATTGACATGCAACAACTTCTCAACTGGGGTTGGAGAAATGGCTCAGTAGAATAAGTGCAAGGGTCTGAGTTCAATCCCTGTTTCCACCAAAAACAAAACAATGCAAAACAAAACAAAATGACTTCTCAATAAGAGTACATCCCAGTTGGTCTTTAAAGACCCTTGCATGTACTCTGCCTACTCCTATGTCTTCAAGAGTAGCTCCTACTTTCTCTTCCAGGAGATTTAGCGTTTCTGTTTTGATGTTTAGATCTTTAATCCTTTTTGACTTTGGCTTAGCACATGGTGATAGACAAGGCTCAAGTTTTAGTTTTGAGCATGTAGATAGCCATTTTTTCCAGCACCATTTGTTAAAGAGGCTATCTTTCTTCCAGTAAGCATGTTTGATCCCTTTGTTGAAGGTAACGTGGCTGAGTGTGTTCTTAGAGGACTATACATGTTCTAAACTATTTCACTGATTCTCAGGACTATTTTGTTGGCGATAGTATGTTGATTTAATCACAGTAGCTTTGTAGAGAGATTGTAATGCCTCCTGCCTTCTTTTTGTTGCCCAGGATTGGCTTTGCTATTGTAGGTCTTTTCTGGCTCCAATTAAATTTTAAGAAATGTTTCTCTAGGTCTGAGAGGTATTTTGGTGGTTGTTTCTATTAAATCATTGTATTAAATATCTACAACAATTTCTTGATTATGATCTTCTTCACAATGTTGTTTTTTCCTGTCCAGGAGAAGGGAATATCTTTCCTTTTTCTGAAATCCTCTCCAAACTTTTTTTTCAGAATTACTGTAGGTTTCCTGGAAATTATCTTTGACTTATTTAGTTAGATTAATTCCAAGGTACTTCATTTTCCATGGTGCTATTGCAAAAGGTATTGTTTCTCCAATTTCCCTCCCAGTGTGTTTGTTATCTGTGTAATGGAATGCTTTTGACTTTTGCTTATGCACCTTGAATCCTAATATGCTACTGGATTTGTGTATCAATTCCAGTATCTTCTTGGTGGGCTGTTTTGAATCTTTCAAGTAAATTATCATGCCATTTGCAAATAATGATAGTATAAATTGTTCTTTACCTAATCTTAGTCCATTTATTTCTCTTTCTTATCTAATAGTTCTAGCTAATCATTCCACAACTATATTTAATAGGGATGGTGATAGATAACATCCTTGTCTTGTCATCTGAGAGTAAAAGGTTTCTTGTTTTTTCCATTTAGAATCATGTTAGTTGATTTATTGTCAAAGATGGCTTTTATCAGACTGAAGTAGAGGCCCTCTATTTTCATTTCCTGTACGACTTTAAACATGAATGAGTTTTGGACTTCGTCAAAATCATTTTGTTCATCAATTGAGATGAATATGTGGTTTTTAGATTTCACTCTATTACATTTATAGATTTGCACATATGAATCAACCTTTCATCCCTGAGATGAATCCTACCTGGTCATGGTGTATAATCTTCTTGAGAATTTGCTATATTCTATTGAGGATTTTGCTTTTATGTTCATGAGGGAGATTGGCCTGTAGTTTTCTTTTTTAGGTGCATCTTATCCTGTTTGTGGTATCTGTATAATGCTTGCTTCCAGGAACTATTTTGTGAGGATTACTCCCTTTTCTATTTCATTGAAGACTTTGATGAGTATATGGATTATTTTAGACTTTTTCTTTTTGGCAGAATCAGGAATTGAACTCAGGCCATTGCACTTGCCAGGGAATTGCTTATTCCATTGAGCCATCTTCACAGCCCTCAACTATAAGGATTATATCTTCTGTAAATTTCTTATAGAATGAAACTGAATCCATCAGGTCATTGAATTTCCTTTGTTGGCAGGTATCTTACTACATTTCATATCTCATTGGCTGTTGTTGGGTTATTGAGATTTGTTATATCTTCTTGATTCAGTTTTGGTAATTTGTGCCTCTCTAGGAATCTGTCCATTTCTTCTGTGTCTTCTACTCTGTGAGAGTAAAGATTATCAAAGTAGCTATTGATAATCTTCTGAATTTCCACTGGATCTGTTGTGATTGCACCCTTTTCATTCCTTATTGCTTTCATTTGAATTTTTTCTTTCCTCTTTTTCAGGAGGTTAGCTTGGAGTTTATTTACTGTCTTTAATCTTTCAAAGTACCAGCTTTTGATTCATCAATTATTTAACTGTTTTCTTCATCCTGATTGAATTAATTTGTGCTCTAATGTTTATTATTTCTTTGCGGCTTTGGACTCCGGGTGTTGTTTGCTCTTCATTTTCTAGATCTTAGAGTTACAACATTAGGATGTTTATTTGCTCCAGTTCAGTATTCCTAATGTGGTAATTCACACCTATAAATTTCTCCCAGAGAATTGTTTTCAATGCATTCCATAAATTTCAATAATTTGAGTTTGAATTTTCGTTGAATTGTAGACATTGTTCAATGTTTTATTTAATTTATAGTGTCATTCATTGTTCTTTTTTAGTAGAATGTTGTTTAATTTCCAGGTATTTAAGATTTTCTGGTTTCTTTTGTCGTTTATTTAGTTTCATTGCACTGAGGTCTGATAATATGCATGGGATATTTTCTGTTTTCTTGCAAGTACATAAGCATGACTTATGGACTAGTATGTGGTCTATTTTAGAAAGTGACCCATGTGCAGCTGAAAAGAACGTGTATCAGATGTCATTGTGTGGATCCTTCTGTATATGTCCAAGCTCTGGTTTAGTTCTGCTACTTCCTTTCTAATTTTTTGTCTGGTTGATCTATCATTTTGAGATAAGGGGGTGTTGGGGTCTCCTGTTAAGATTGTGGTATTGGATATTAGATTTTTCATGTACATTAAGATTTGTGTTATATAGTTGAGTGCTTCAGTGTTTGGTGCATAGGTATTTATGATTGTTTCCTCTACCTTTTCAAGTCTTCCCCTAACTAGTATACAGTGGTCTTCTTTGTTTCAATTGATCATTATTGGCTTGAGTGTGAGACTGTCTGAGAACAAGATTGCTACCCCTGATTTTTCTGAGGTTTTAGGGTGTGTAATATTCATTTGCTTCCTTTGATTTTTCAGACTATGACTTTCTTTGACTTAAGTGTGTTTCTTGTATACAGCATATTTTTTTTTGTAATACTCTGTGCTTGTCTATTTCTTTTAATTGGTGAATTTAGGCCATTTGTATTGATGGTTATATCTTAAATGTATTGATTACGAATGACATGTTATTTACCTGCTGTTGTTTACTCCTTTTATCTTCTGTGTTTAATTGTTTGCCATATTTAGTGGTATCCTTCTGCTGTCATTCATGGAGTTCTAATTATTCGTTTCTGCTCTAGAATATCTTTTAGTATTCTGTGTTGGGTTGGGTGTGTTATCATGAAATTCTTTAGTTGTTCTTATGGAAGTATTTCCGTTCTCCATCAAACTTGAAAGATACTTTTGCAGGGTATAGCAATCTCACCTGGAATTTTTTTTCATAGAGTACTTGAAGTATTCTATCCATGCTCTTGCCTTCATGATTTGTGAAGAGAAGTCTGCAGTTATTCTAATGGGTTTTCCTTTAATTGTCATCTGATTTTTTTTCTCTAGTGTTTTTCAGTATATTGTTCTTGTGCTGGATTTCAGGGATCTTGACAATTATATTTCTTGGTGTGTTTTCAATTGGACTGAACGTATTTGCAGTTCTGTCTGATTTGACTACCTGAATATCAGAATGTTTCCTCATATTTAGGACATTTTCTGCTATTACTTAGGTCATATTCTTTTTATATCATTTGCATTGATTCAGTTTTTCTCATTGTTACCTATTAATCTTTCATTGTTCATCTTTCATTGTCTTGCAGGTGATTGATTAATTTTTCCTGCATGCTAGTATTTTTAGACATCTTTTGTTACCAGTTCACTAGCTGCGATATAGTCTTCAAGGTCTCAAACTCTATCTTCACGTTCACTCAAATGTTTTTGCAAGCTTGTGATTGAGATTTAAATTCTTGTACATCTTTTTAACTCTGTGTCTTGTGTTCTATTTCTTTCCTGTATTGCTTGTTCAGGGAATCTGTCGTTTTTGTAATCTTTATTTTTTGTCAGTGTATTTTTTAGAAGTAGTTATTAATTCTTTTACAACAGAGTTTGTTTCTGATCTGAATTTCTCTATATTCTTCTACATTTAATTCTTTATTTGAGGCATGATTAAATAAGGCTTCTTTTTTATTTCAGAGTTTAATTTTTTTTTTTTTTTTTTTTTTTCAGAACCAGGGATTGAACTCAGGCCCTTGCACTTGCCAGGGAAGCACTTATTCCACCGAGCCATCTCCCTGGTTCCAGAGGTTAATTCTGATCTGAGTTCCTCTATATCTTTGTGCTTCTGATTCTTCCCTTCAAATATTATTAATTCAGAGATTTCCCTTTTATTTCAGAGGTTATTTCTTATTTCAGTTCCTCTATACTTTCCTGCTTTTGTTTCCTTACTTAAGACTATTGATTCAGACATTTCAGAAGTATGATTCCTATTTTCTTCAGTGCCAATATGCTCTGCACTTGTTCTGAATGGGCTTGGTGCCCAAGATTGCATTTTGCTCCTTCTGTTCGTCATTTTGTATAGTATGCTTTCTGACCTCTGTTGAGGAGCTTTGGTGTGGTTATAACCTGAGAACCTACTGACATTTGTTCATAGATCTACTAATTTTGAATTCTTTCAGTTGTGCCTAGCTTGCGTCTGGCTGCTGTGTCTAGCTCCTTCCTGCTGCAGTCCTTGGAAATTTACCTGTTTTTCCCTTCTGGCAAGATGTTCTGCTCTTGGATTATCTGGGTGGTTCTGTAACCTAGTCTCTCTGCAGGGACTTCAGCTGAAGAGTTTCACCCCAGGCCTATATGACAGAGCTGGGCTGTGTCTGTAGGAACCCAGGGAGTTCAGTGGAACGCAGAAGGTCTCACACACACTTGCAGAGCTTGGGCTTGGCCTGTGTCTGGAGATGTTCTGACAGTATGGTAGAAGTTCTCACACATGCGACCGGCTGGCGCTGGCTCTGTCTTGGTGGAGGGGTCCTGACAGGGAGGTGAAAGGTCTCACTCATGAGCCGGGTCTGGGCTTTGTCTGGAGAGGTTCAGTGAGTAGATACGAGCATGGAGGCTCTCGCACACACTCGCTGGGCCTTGTCTTGTGCTGAGTCTGGCTAGAAAGTTTCCAAGAGTGTGGTGGAAGTTCTCACTCATGAGGCAGGTTTTGGCCATCCAGGAGAGGTGGAGGGGATCCTCTGTTTGGCCCCTTTCATGAAGATAAGATCAGCCCCAGAGACCGGCCAGAGACAGCGCAGCCCACTCCGCCATCCTCCTCCATCCCGCCTGTGCCTGCTCAGCCCCAGAGACTTTCCAAGACAGCAAGACCAACGTCAGCAGTCTACTCGATCCCGCCCACACTGCCCAGCCGGAGACAAGCCTTAGACAGTGGCTGATTCCAGTGGCCTCCGGGATCCCGCGCCAAGCTCTCCCAGTAAGAGCGAATTTACATGACTCACCAGGTTTTCCAGATCAGTGAGAGTGTGGTGAGTCTGAGGAAGAGCCATTGGCTTCTTCCCATGCGCACTATGCAGATCCCTGCCCTCAAACCATCCAAGCCAGTGACTGGCCTGACCTCAGGAACCACTCACTAACACCTCCCCGGATTCCCTGACCTAAAGCCCACTGATCAAGTGGGAATTTCCCCTATTCTCTAGGCATCAAAGGTCAGTGAGTGTAGAACTCCAGGCCTCTCGGGCCCGAGAGACATTTCCCAGGGATTACCTGCACACCAGTCCCCGTGGCCCGGTGACAGCTCCAGGCACATGTGCCAGGGAAATATTTTCAGGTGATTACCAGTCCCACCTTTCAGCCTCAGACCCAGTACAGGTCACCCTGGAGTGAGAACTCCAAGCCTGCGAAGCCAGAAGGAATTTTCTCAGCAATCCTCAGTCCCACACTGGGGACCGTACCCAGCATACCCTGGCCTGTGAGTAAGGGCTCCAGGCCCCCTGCACCAGAGGGACCTTTCCCAGCCTTCTCGGGTTATTGCCTGTAGACCCAGACCCAGCACAGGCTGGCCGACCCAGTACAGCCTACTCAGTGAATAAGATCATCCAATATACTTTTGTGAGCTCAGAAGACCCACCAAAGCCCAGGCCCACCCACCTGGGGAACGACCTGCCTGACACAGGAGGGTTGACCCCAGGAACCAACAGAGGGGAACCAAAGGAGCTGCAGCAAAAAAGGAAATGAACACAACAGCTAGACCCAGGAGAGGCATAACTGAAAAATCTCAAACGTAATAGACTGGCCCGCGAATCTCATAACAAGCTAAGGTTATGGCTGCATCAAAGCTGTACACCAAAGGTCAAAGATCAGTGCTATACAAAATGACAAAGAAAAGGGGAAAAAAGCAATCCCAGACCTCGAGTACATCAGCAAGAGCAGAGGACACTAGCATAGCTGCAACGAATGAACTAACAGATAGAGCAGTAAAGGAACAACAGCAGAAAGCTATAGAGGAAATAAAATGGGAAGTAATTCCCCAAATTAAAAAAGAAATATTGGAATACATAGTATCTGAAATAAAGAATGAATTCTAGAAAAATAGGGTGGAAAAACTATGCTCACCCACAACAAGTGCAGAGAGTACTACTGCAGCTGGTATATATGAATTAACAGCATCTGAAGAAAGAAACAACAGCAGAAAGATCATGAGGAACTCAAAGCAGAAATAAGTTCTGAAATCAAAAAAGAACTTTTTGAAGTCATAGGACCTGAAATACTGGAGCAGCTAGTGAAAAGGTAAGAAAGGATTTCTAAAAAACAATGAGAATGCAGGAAAAAATAATCCATCACCTGCAGGATGACGTCACGATGAACAATGTGACAATAATTGGTATCAAAGAGAATGAAGGAGTCAATACAAATGACATAAAAAGATTTGGGGAGAAATAATTGCAGAAAACCTACGAAATATGAGGAAACAATCCAACATTCAGGTCACAGAAGCATACAGAACACCAAATAACATCAACCCAAGTAGAAACACACCAAGACATATAATAGTAAAGATCGCAGAAATCCAACACAAAAATAATATACTGAAAGCTGCTAGAGAGAATAAGGAGCTCACTTTCAAAGGAAAACCCATCAGAATTACAACCGACTTCTCTCCACAAACAATGAAAGCAAGGAGAGCATGGAGCAGAGTTCTACAAGTCCTACACGAAAACAAATTCCAGCCCAGACTACTATACCCTGAAAATATCTCTTTCAAGTTTGATGGAGAAGTGAAATACTTCCATGACAACAAACAACTAAAGAATTTCATGATGACAAAGAAATCCCTTCAAAGGCTGCTGAAAGAGGTTCTAGAGAGAGACCACAACGACCAGAACTCCATGAAAGAGAATGGAAGGAACACACTAAATAAGAAAGTCAACTAAATACAGGTTACAAAGGAGTAAACAAAATGAAGTAAATATCATGACAAACATAAGTCAGCACATTTCAATTATAACCATAAATACAAACGGACTCAATACTTAAATTAAGAGAAATAGACTGGCACAGTGGATTAGGAAACAAAATCCAACAATATACTGTATACGAGAAACACACTTAACACAAAAGGACATTCATAGGCTCAAAGTCGAGGATGGAAAACAATACTACATGCCCCAGCACCTCAGAAAAAAGCACAAGTAGCAAATCTGTTCTCAGACAGTCTCAACTTCAAACCAAGAATGATCAAATGACACAAAGAAGGCCACTATATATTGGTCAGGGGAAAAATTCAAGAGCAAGAAGTAACACTCATAAATATCTATGCACGAAACACAGGAGCACCCAACTATGTAAGACAAATCTTAAGGGACATGAGACACTTAATTTCTAAGGACAAAATCTTAACAGGAGTTCTTAACACACGCCTATCTCAAAAAGGTAGGTCAACCAGACAAAAAAATTAGCAAGGAAGTAGCATAACTGAAGCAGAGCTTGGAGTAAATGACTTGGTGGACAAATACAGGCTCTTCTACCCAACCACAGCGGAATACACATTTTTTTTCAGCTGCACACGGGTAATTTTCCAAAATAGACCACATACTAGTCCAGAGGTTATGACTAAGTATATGCAAGAAAATAGAAATTATCCCATGCATACTACCTGACCACCATGCAATGAAATGGGAAATAAATGACAAAAGATACCAGAAAAACCCACTAAATTCATGGAAACTAAACACCACCCTACTCAGCAATCAATGGGTTGCAGAATAAATTAAACAAAAATTAAACAATATCTACAATTCAATGAAAATTCAAGAACAATTTACGAGAATTTATGGGATGCTATGAAAGAAGTTCTTAGAGGGAAATAATAGCTATGAACTCACACATTAGGAAACAGACAGGGAACAAATTAGCACCTTAATGTTGCACCTCCGATAACTAGAAAAAGAAGAGCAAACAAAACCCAGAGCGCAAAGACAGGAAGAAATCATAAAGATTAGAGCACAAATTAACTCAATTGAGATGAAAAAAACAGTTCAAAGAATCCACAAATCAAAAAGTTGGTTCTTTGAAAAACTAAATAAAGTTGATAACCCTCTTGCCAACCTCATCAAAAAGAGGCAAAAGAAAATTCAAGTACAAGCCATAAGGAATGAAAAGGGTAAAATCACCACAGCCCCAGTGGAAATTGAGAAAATTATCAGTAGTTACTTTGAGAATCTTTACCCTAACAGAATGGAAGACAAAGAGGAAATGGACAGATTCCTCGAAATGTATAAATTACCAAAACTGAGTCAGGAAGATATTACAACTCTCAATAAGCCGATAACAGCCAACGAAATATGAAATGTAATAAAAAGCCTACCGACAAAGCAAAGTTCAGGGCCTGATGGATTCACAGCTAAATTCCAAAAGAAATTTATAGAAGATATAATCCTCACACTCCACAAACACTTCCACGAAGCTGAAAAGGAAAAAGTCCTCCCAAAATCATTTCTGGAGGCAAGTATAATACTGATTCCAAAACCAAGGAAAGACACAACCAAACAGGCCAATCTCTCTCATGAACATAGATGCAAAAATACTCAACAAAATCCTGGCAAATAGAATACAGCAAATCATCAAGAAGATCATACACCATGACCAGATAGGATTCATCCCAGGGATTCAAGGATGGTTCAATATTTGAAAATCTATAAATGTAATACACTATATTAATAGACTGAAATCTAAAAACCATATGATCATCTCGTTTCATGCAGAGAAAGCCTTTGACAAAGTCCAACACTCATTCATGTTCAAGGTCCTACAGAAAATTGGAATAGATGGACCCTATCTTAACTTGATAAAAGCCATCTAGACAACCCAAAAGCTCATATAATCCTAAATGGGGAAAAATTTAAATCTTTCAGTATTAAATCAGGTATAAGACAAGGATGTCCTCTATCACCCCTCCTATTCAATATAGTGTTGGAATCCTTAGCAACAGCCATTAGAAAAGAGGGAGAAATAAAGGGAATAAGACTAGGAAAAGAAGAACTTAAATTATCACTATTTGCAGACGACATGATACTTTACATGGAAGACCTCAAAATTTCCACCAAGAAACTGCTTAGAACTGATAGGTAAATTCAGTAGCATAGCAGGATACAAAATCAATACACAAATGTCAATAGCATTCCTCTACACAGATAACAAACACACTGAAAGGGAAACAATAGAAACAATACCTTTCACAGTAGCACCACGGTAAATGAAATACCTTGGGATTCACTTAGTCAAGCAACTCAAAGATCTTTTCATGGAAAATTACCACAGCCTAAGAAAAGAGATTATAGAGGATTTCAGAAAATGGAAAGATATTCCATGCTCCTGGATAGGAAGATCCAACATCGTGAAGATGGCCATACTCCCAAAATTGCTGTATAGATTTAATGCAATCCCTATCAAACTGCCGCCAACATAACTCCCAGATATAGAGAAATCAATTCTAAAATTTCTTTGGAATCACAAACGACCTAGATTAGCAAAGGCAATCTTGGTCAATCAAGACAAGGCAGGAGGCATCACAATTTCTGATTTGAAATTATACTACAAAGCCACTGTGATAAAATCAACATGGTATTGGCAACAAAATAGACCTGAGGATCAGTGGAATAGATTAGAAGATGCAGAGAAATCTACGAAAACACTCAGCCATCTTATCTTCGACAAGGGGCTACAGAAGCTCATTGGAAAAATCATAGCCTCTTTAACAAATGGTGCTGCAAAACATGGCTTTCTACATGCTGAAAACTAAAACTTGACCCAGCTCTGTCACCATGCACTAAGTAAATGTCAAAATGGATTAAAGATCTAAACATTAAAACAGAAATACTTAATCTCCTGGAAGAGAAAGTAGGAGGAACTCTTGAAGACATAGGGGTAGGTAAAGAGTTCATGAACATATATTCGCACGGGAACCTCTTGAAAGAATCAACAAGAGGGATCAACTCTTCTTAAGGAGCGTCTGCATGTCAAAAGAAATTGTCTACACAGTGAAAAGACAACCCACAAACTTTGAAAAAATCCTATTAAGCAATCAGACCAAAGACTACTGTCTAGAATTTATACTGAACTAAGATACAACAGGGTCCTCAAATTTAAAGACCCAATTCAGAAATGGGCATCTCAGATGAATACACACTTCTCAGAGGACAAAATTAAAGAAGCAAATAAATATATGAAAAAATCCTCCCCATCACTAGGAATTTGTGAAACGCAAATAAAAACAACACTGAGATATCATCTCACTCCAGAAAGAATGGCTATCGTAAGGAAATCAACCAACAACAAATATTGGAGAGGATGTGGGGAAAAGCAAACACTTCTCCACTGCTGGTGGGAATGTTGACAGGTACAACCATTGTGGAGGTAAATGCGCAGACTCCTCAAAAGAGTAGGACTAGAAATCCCATTCAAGCCGGCTATCCCCCTACTGGGAATTTTCCCAAAGTATCTGTATACATTGTGTCATAGACATATATGTGTACCTATGTGTATAGCAGCACAATGTGTGATAGCAAAATCTTGGAAACAACCAAGATGTCCATCACATGAGGAATGATTGAAAAAGATGTGGTATTTCTATATAATGGAGTATTACTCAGCTATTGAGAATGATAAGTTCGAAGCACTTATACTGAAGTGGATACCGCTTGAAAATATACTCGAAAGTCTAAAAAACCAAACAAACATGTGTAAATGTCATATAGTCTCCCTAGTATAACAAGCGAAAAGCAGAAATACAAAAGGAAACGTACAAGTAAAATCAATTGAGTCAGATTAGGCAAACTGAATGGCATATGCTGCAGGATACTAATCAGCTGTTCTTCTTGATGGTTAACAACCTAAGATCACAAGTCAGAGTTGCAGAAATAGAAGAGCCACAAGGCCAGCCAACATTTTGGCCCTAGCCTTTCAAGGTCAGCAAAGACTCAGGATATAGGAGAACCTGTACTGCAACATCATGAAACTCAGTTGAGCTCCAAATTTTCTGAACAAGGAGATTACGGAACCACAGAGGAAAGAGATTGAAGTTCTAAAATGTGCCTGGGGAGAGTCACATGAAGAGAAAACTTTCTTTCAAGCTCTCAAAGAGAGCAAACTGGTCAAGCATTGGCCGTGACTCATCCCCGTGGATGACACAGACAAACGAACTACAGAATAATGTATAGGACTACAAGATAAACCCTGAGAGGGCTTCACTGACCACAGAAGAAATATAAAGTTCTTGTGTTGGTATATAAGTCTTGATCTATCTAGGTCTTAACCATCCAGCAGAAAAGTAATATTAAGCTGAAGTGTAAATGGCAATGGTCCACAATTTCTTTGAATAACTCACTATTATTGTAGAATGCTGCACTGTGTTGGATTTTGGTGTCGAGTTCAAGCACCTAAGTTAGTTGAATGTCAATGGAGTGCCCACCTTTGACAGGTGTAGACAAAGGAAGGGGTGGAGAAAGAAAAATCATAATGTGTGTGTATGGACAGTACAGTTGGGATAGACAATGTTGTGCTTCTACATAATTCTATGAGAGGCAAGATCTGCACCAATGGTGGTTGGACAGGATATTATGTCGGCTCCTAGTACTACGGTCATCCAGTACAAAAATAATTATTGAATTTTTGATATAATTCAGGTATATATAAATAAGATAAGTAAGTAGCTACATTCTTAATTTACTGATAAGAGACAAGTGCTAAAATAATATCTGTAAATATGATATCATGTATGCACCTTGTACAATACCAAAACACTATGAAAACAGTTTGCAATGTATTAATTCATCGAATCGGCATGGTTGAGTTGTCTTGAAACTGTCTGATTGACATTTGTAGTTCAATAAAATAAAAAAATAAAATAAAAAGAAGATAAGATGGCTGAGCATGTTTGTAGTTGCATCTGCATCTTCTAATCTATTCATCTGATCCTCAGGTCTATTTCTTTGCAAATATCACGCTGGTTTTATTACAGCATCTTTGTAGTATAATTTGAAATCAAGGATTTTTTTGACTCCTGCATTGCCTTTGTTTCCCAAGGTTTCCTTTGCTAGCCTGGTTCCAAATAAATTTTGGCAAATGTTTTTTAGATATGTGAGATATGTTGGTGAGATTTTCATAGGGATTGAATAAAATCTGTATAAGAATTGTGGGAGTATGTCCACCTTCCAAATGCTAGTTCTTCCTTTCTACATGCAAGGAATATCATTCCATTTTCTGAAATGCTCTACAATCTTTTTCAGAGTACTGTAATTTACATGTTTGGTTAGATTATTTCCTAAGTATTTCATTTTCTGTGGTGCTATTGTGCATAGTATTGTTTCTGTAATTTCTCTCTCTATGTTAGTTTTCTGTGTAGATGAATGCTATTGACTTTTGTGTACTACCTTTGTAACCTTCTATGCTCGTGAATATTTTTATTAATTAGAAGAGCTTTTTAGTTGAGTTTTTTGGGTCTTCCTTGTAAAGTGTCATGTGTACTGCAAATATTGACAGTTTATCTTCTTCTTTCCCTATTCTTACTCATTTTATTTCTCTATCTTTTCTAATGGCTCTAGCTAATGATTAGAGAATTCTATTGAATAAGAGTGTTGATAGATAACATCCTTTTCTTGTACCTTATCAGAGGATAATAGATTTCAGGTTTTGCCAATGTAGAATTATATTTGCAGTTGGATTGTCATAGTTTTTCCAGATTGAGGTAAAAGCCATGTTCTTTAATTTTCTGTAGGACTTTGATAATGAGTTGGTGTTGAACTTTCTCAAAGGCCTTTTTGCATCAGCTGAGATGATCATGTAGTTTGTGGATTTGGCTCTATTGATAAAGGATATTACATTTATAGATTTGTGTATGCTAAACCATCCTTGGATCGCTGGGATGAATTATATTTGGCCATTGTGTGTAATCTTCTTGATGATTTGCTATATTCTATTTGGTAGAATTTTGTTGAGGATGTTTGCATCTACATTAATGAGGGAGATTGCCCTGCAGTTTGCTTTGTCAGTTGCATTTTTCTCTGGTTTTCTCAGTACAATACTTGCCTGAAGGAAGGATTTTGGGAATATTGTTTGCTTTGCTTTTTCAATGAAGACTTTCATGAATGTTGAGATAACATCTTGTATAAATTTCTTGTAGAACTTAGCTGTAAATCCATCGGAACCTGGGCTTTTCTTTGTAATACACAATCGCCAAATACAAGTGCAGGGCCAGCGAGATGGCTCAGTGAAATAAGTGCTTCTCTGGCAAGTGCAAGAGCCTGAATTCAATCTCTGGTTCTGAAAACAAAAAATACCAGTGCACCCAACTACACAAAACACATATTAACAGACATGGACACTCAAATAATCACTAACATATTTGTAGTCAGAGATGTTAATGCTTCACTCACACAAATAGTTAGATTACCTAGTAAAAAAATTAACAAGTACATATCAAAATTATTTCAAATCTAAGAATAAATGGACTTGGTAGATTTTTACAGAATATTCCACCCCAAAACATCAGAATACACTTTCTTCTCTGCTGTACATGACACACTATCCATAATAGACCACATAGAGTATAAAACATGCTAAGTAAACACAGATATACAGAAATCATCCCATGAGTATTGTTTGATCACAGCACAATGGAACTGGAAGTCAAAGGTAAAGAAATCGCAAGCACTACACAAACACTTGGAAATTAAGGAAAACCCTTCTGAAGAAACAAGGCATTACAGAGCATATTGAAGTTTAAACTAAACAGTACCTATATTTAAATCATAAGTCTGATTATCTATTGTAAGTTACATAATGCAACTAAAGAAATGCTCGGTGAGCAATTTATAGTGTTGAATTCTCACATCAGGAAAACAGAATGAGTACAAAATAACAACCTAATGAAAACATCAAATGAGTATAAAATAAGAATATATCAAACCAAAGATCATATGGGGGAAGAAATGATAAAGCATAGACCTTAATTCAACTGAGAATAAGATGACAAAACAAAAAAATCAATGAATTTAAGAATTTATTATTTTATTAGTAAAATTAATAAACACTCAGAAAACTTCATCAAGAATAGAAATATCAAACCCAAGAAATTAAGAATAAGGAAGTAGAGACCACATACTATAATAGATACTACATATATTAAAAACGTAATCAATATATACTTTAAAAACCTATATTATAATGAAAGGGAAAACGAAGAAATGAAGAAATTATCAGACACATGAGTTAGCAAAACACAGACAAGAAGGTATAAAAATTCTAAATAACTCAAGATCAGTGGGTAAAATTAAAAATGTAATAAGAAGAACTTAACAAAATTAAATGCCCAGGTCCTAAGAGATTCACTGTTGCAATCTTCAAGAAATTTAGAGGAGAAGTAATGGCACTAATGCTGAAATTCTCTGAGGAAATTATAATGAAATATACTTTTAAACTTATTTCTGGAAGCAAGAGTTACCATAATTCCAAAACCAGGGAAGAGCCAAACCAAAAAATAAGCTATAGGAAAATTTTCCTAATTAGTATAGATCAGAAATCCTCAATAAGATACTAGAAGACAGACTGATGCAAGTCATCAAGAAGATTGTATTCCATGACCAGGTAGTATTCACCCCAGTAATGCAGAAGATGCATAAAAGTATGCAAATTGAAAGTTTTTTTTTTCTTGTTGTTATTGTTTTGCTCCTTGAGATAAAACTCAGGACCTTGCACTTGCCAGGCAAGTACTTATGTCACTGAGTTGTAACAAAGTCAAGAAATTATATGATCATGTCAATAGATGCAGTAAATGAATTTGACAAAACCCAACACCAATTCAAGAGAAAAACTCTACAGAAACTGAAATAGGTGGTCTTTATTCAATTTGGTAAAAACAATCTGTAAGAGACTAACAGCTAACATCATATTAAATTGTCAAAACCTGAAAGCTTTCTCCAAAATAAGAAACAAGGCCCCTGCTTTCACCACTACTGCCCAATATAGTTTTGCAAACAGTGAGAGAAATTAGGTAAGTGAAAGAAACAAAAGAACTAATGATAAAGAATACAAGAAATTAATCTAATGTTATTTGCAGATGAGATGTCTTACTCTAAAGAGAAGATGCTAAAAGCTCCACATATTTACTGAATTAATTACCAAGTACAGTAATATAGCTGTATACAAAATCAAAACACAAGATTCAATACCATTCCTCTACATTAGCATCAACTCAAAGATAGGAATTAAATAATCACACCATTTAGAATAGCATCCAAATATATGAGGTGCATATGAATCAACCTAACAAAGTAAAAATGGCATTGAAAATGGCAGTATTCTGAGATGATATAAGCAAGTGGAAATATCTTCCTTGTTCATGAATATGAACAAAAAATAGCAGAAATTTTTTGTACTCACAACAATAGTATGCACATTTAATGTAATCGTTATCAAAATATCATTAGTGTATCTTACAAGATGAGAGAAAAATCCTAAAATTTGTTTGAAATCATATGAGCCCTAGAATATCCAAGGCAATTCTGTTCAACAAAGGCAAAGAAGAGGGTACTACAATCTGTGACGTGAAATTGATCTACAATGCCACTGTGGTAAAATCAGCATGGTAGTGCCCAAAAAAATAAAAATAAAAATCCCGACTTGAGTATCAAGGCAATAGAAGAAAAGGACGTAGAAACAACTCCAAACACACCCAGTCAACCAATTTCTGATAAATGGGCCAAATTCATTCACTGGAAAAAGAGAGTTTCTTTAACAAATGGTACGGGAAAAACTGTGTGCAATCCAAATAATAAACCTAGATCATGTTTATCACCACGCACTATTCTAAAGTCCAAATGGGGCAAAGAGTTAAATATGAAAACAGAACAACTACATTTATTAGAAAGTAAAAAATGTAGAAATCTTGAAGACACATGTATAGGCAGAGACTTCATTAACAAAACACAAACCGCCAGTGAAATACTTCAAAGAATCAACAAGTGGGGCAACATCTTATTAAAAATCTCTTGTGCAACAAAATATGGCATTGACAGAGTGAAAAAATAGCCAGCAGAATGGGCAAAAGCTTATCCATGTGTGCCTTGAATAAAGCATTTCTACCCAAAATATTTAAATAATTTAAAAATTTACATTCCTCCAGTGCAAAAACTCAATCAAAAAATGGGTATCTGAGATGAATACATGCTTCTTATGTGAAGAAATGCATATGGCAAATAAATACATGAATAAAATATTCAACATCATTGGTCATTCAAGAGATGCAAATGAAAACAATAGTGATAGTCCATCTCAATTCAGTAAGAATGGTTGTTTTCAAGTACTCAAACAACAATAGATAATGGAAGGGCTGTGGAAGGAGATAAACAAGCCCTTCTCAACTCTTTGTGAAAGTGTACAGACTCGTGCAATCATTGTGGCAGTGTGGAGATTCCTCAAAAAAATACGATTAGAGCTTCCATTAAACTCAGTTATCCCTCTTCTGGGCGTGTTCTCAGAAGTTTCTTCATAATAGAAGTTTTAAAATATAGTCAATTATTAAGCATATATAATATGTATCATAAATATTAACTATAACTAAACAATAAAATGAAAAGAGTAGATATAAACATTTTATTAACAATTTCTAAATAAAATAGCTTCTGAAAAAATGATAGTAGATTGTGATAAGAAAAAAGTCAATGTAGTACCTACTGTACTTATGAGTTTTATATAAGATAACTGAGTTCATATTTTTATGATTCAAAATCAGCTCTTGGATATATTTAAGATTAACTTGACAGTACAACACATCAAATGAAGAAAAATAGATGTAGCTTTGGGTTATAACTGCTTTTAACTTGTGATTAAGTACTCTTATGGGTTTCTGGTATGGTAATTATATCAGTTATAAAAAACACTGTAGTTTACCATAAGCTTTATACAAAAACAAGTAAAAGGCTACAATGACCAAGCAAGGCCTGGCAAGGGTTCACATGCTATCTTAAGCGAGGGAAGACCTGAGTGACCCAGTAAGGCGCCAGTCAGGGCACAGTAGCTGGCCCCGACCTAGACAAGAACCTATTAACAGAGAAGGAGCATGGAAGGGGCACACACACTAGCACAGGTGTAGCCTCAGCCATGCAAAAAAACCCTGGTGGGCAGGAAAACAATGGGCAGGCAGGGACAGTGTATTGAAAAATTTCAAAGAACAGTGAGAATATAAGCCAGCAGTTGATAATTTAAATGAACCAGAATTATGTTTCTGCACACAGATAGGGGCAAGCCATCTGTTGGGACAGAATTTTTTTTTATTAAGAACCCCAAAAGAATTCCAGCAACAGAGGATGAACCCAAGACTCCACATACAGAGGCCAAGATGAGCTCCAAGCCCAGCACATATCCCACTTCAAATTTTGCTGCAATGCACAACTCATTTCTGGGACAAAATTTGGACCTAGAACATAATGATATATACCAGAGAAATTTTGCTACTTAGCTTTTCCTCTCATTGATTTCTCATTTTCTGCCTCATAGTATATATTTTGTTTTGTTTGTTTTATCTTGTTTTGCTTTTGTGGTTATTTTTATTTTTTTCATTGTTTCTTTGCTTTCTCTTTTTCTTTCAAAATTTAGGTTTTTATATTTTTGTTTCATTGTATTTGTCTACTTTTTTTTCAATTATTTCTCTTGTTTTTATTATACTTCATGTGAGTAAACATTATCTCTTCTCTTTCTGGTTTTCTTTAATACTCCTATGCTTTCTCTTTCATTCATTCACTCTGTTGTCTTCCAGTTTCTTAAAACTTGGGTGATCAAACTTTGAGGGATTCATTGGTCTCTCAGTGTACTGTTGGGATGTATGGTAGCAAGAAGAAAGAAAAAATAGAAAAGAGATGATAGCTGGTTCAGGTGCAGTCGTCTTTGTCTGACGGGAAAGAGGATGAAACAACAACAGTGAGGAAATTTATTTATATCTTACTAAAGTTAGTATCATGAGACACAAGTTTGCTTAGTGTCTAATGACTGAAATTCTCCAGGCAGGATGATTTATTTCAAGACTGTGGTTTCTTGAATGTTTCAGACACTTAGCCTTGTTTTGACTCTACAGATAAGTGCAATTTGCAGCTTCAGCAACTCTCAACAATCCATTGCCTTCCAACCTTGTTCTGATATTTAACCTCATTCTTCTCTCTTCCTTGTCTCCCATGTTTTCTAATCTCTCACCCAACATAGTAAAATCACTACACTACAGGGAAAATAATTATGCACAAATTATACAAGTTCCTAGTATATGTTGGAATTTGTTGCATAAGTGTAGTGATTAAAGCTATGGTTAAAGCTATCCATGCAGTCTTTATAAGAGTTTGGCACTAGACATGCTTTGTTTGAGCCTATTGTTATTGCTAACTGTATTACTTTGGTTTTTAAAACTGATTATAAACAGCTCTTCACCCTTGTAAGATAAGATTTTTATTGTATGGTGTGATAGTCATTACAGTAGTGCAAAAAAAAAAAAAAAAAAAAAAAAGGAATAGTTGCCAAACAGTTGTGTAGTGTTCATCCTCAATACATTAGGGAAGGTACATTCTTGGGAAAGACACAATGACAAAAAAACACTTATATTTAGCAAATATCTTTGAGGAAGAGACATTTTATGGGGCAGCCCCATACCAATACTGTTATTATAACATAATAAATATACAAGCATCATGATAGGAATTAAAGGCAGGTAGAAAATAGAAAATGACAAGATGCAAAAGTCACACACAACTCAGAAACTACGCCATCCAGTAAATGTTCAGAGCACAGTGAGATAGAGGAAATCAGAAGCCATTTATTAGAAATTTTTGAAATGATAAGAACACAAGTTTAAAAAATGGAAGAGACTTTCTTAGTCAATTTTCTGTTATTGCTGAGAAACATTAAATATCTAAAATTAACGAAAGAAAGATTTAGTTAGCTTACAGTTTGTGGATGTATCAGAACATAATCAGCTGGTTCCAAGGCTGAGTGACATGGTGAAGACCAACATTTCAAGGTAGTAGAAGAAAAATAAGAGCAAAACAAGACAGAACAACCCTCTCTTCAGCAAATATATTGTAAGGAAACTATCTACTCTGTTGGTGGGTCCTCTATACTCTAGAATGTAGAGCTGCTGAGAATACTCAGTTAAGCTTCTACATTGCTAAAGTTGACATAATCTTTCTTCCATATAGTTACACCCATTCTCAACTTTGCCACCATACACATTTATTTAAAAACAGTCTTCAGATATAAAACCATGCTCTTATTTACCATTTTATAACTTCAACATTATAATAAAGGAACCAACATTAAGTCTGTCAACGTTATATTACTTTCTAAGCATAAAATTGCATCTCAGATACTTCAAAGCCTCACATACATCCCTTTACTTACGAGGTATTTAGCCCATCTCTTAGAGTTGACAAACTGCTAGCAGCTTCAACATTGCCAAAAAGTGCAAGTTACAAGTCTCCTCTGAGATTCAAGGCAAATTCATACCACCACGTCCTTAGTCAAATAAAAAGTTAAACACTTCCAAAATTCAGTGATACAAGTAAACATTTCCATCCCAAAATTTACAAACAACAGATACAAAGGACTGAGACAAAATCAAGTCTAAAATCTAGCAGGGCAGACATTAAAGCATGTAGTTGCATATACAGCATGCTGTGTAACCTATGACAACTTGTGAGTTTTAAAGAGCTTTTTTTTGGTTCACTTGTATAACATTTTTGAAGGTTACAGCTCCTTTGGTTTCTTTCTTGGGCTCACTTTCCTCTTTGCTTGAAGCTTTCCATAGATGACCAATGTTCCTAGCTGATCCAAACTTCTAGGATATCTATTCCACTTTGTCTTCACTTCATACTCACAGATGAAGGGAAATCCATATATTTCCCTCTTAGGGACAAACTGAATGGCTTCCCAAGCCTTCTTTGGAAATTGAAGTAGAATCCTTCTCATCCCCGAAACTTGTGTTTTTCATGTACCTGAAATATGTATTATGCCAATTTCTGCTTATAGCTGGAGTATTAGCCAGAATTTCCTCTCTCTCTTAACTGTAGCACTTGAGTGCCTGGATCAATGAACTTTCTGAATATAATTCTGAGGAATAAATTCTTTGTGTTGTCACTAATCTGGAAATTGGTGCTGTGGGCTTTTATTCAGAGCAAAGTCTTTCACTTTTATGGTTTTGAGGCTTCAAAGGGTAGTACTTGCTGCTTCTTGTGATGACATCAGTGAAAATCTCCACAGCTTTATTTTTGTAATCCATAGCTCTACTGGCACTTTCTCTCTGGCCAAACATTCAATGTTTTAAGTTATTCTGCTAGAATTTCTATTCTATATTCTCAGTCTGGCTCGAAGTTCCCAACAGTAACCAAGCCACTTCCTCAACATTTAATTGTCTTGATATTTCTTCTACCCTTTTAATTAGTCTCCCATTATTAATCTTAGCCCTATAAAACATCTCTAGCCAAGTGAAAAATGTATACAAACTTTCTTCCATGTCACAAAACACGTCATCTGGAGTCTAGCACTCAATTTAGTCCTGCTTCCCAGAAATCTCTGGTCTGGTCTTTAGCAGCAGAATTGCTGTAGGGTTTCAGGTCTTCTGTGCTCTGACCACAATCTCCCACCTTAAAGAATTCTATCTCTCATCCACATGGATGACACAGACAAAGGAACTACAGAATAATGTACAGGACTACAAGATAAACCCTGAGAAGACTTCAATGACCACATAGGAAATATAAAGTACATGTGTTGGTATATAAGTTTGGATCTACCTAGGTCTTAACCATCCAGCAGAAAAGCATAAATGTATAAAAATGAAGTATACATCGTGAGCCCA